>BQNB010046088.1:4099-43910 GCA_026074375.1 Tanacetum coccineum | reverse complement strand
GGCTAGCCGACATTAGATAGCGAATTTAATCAATAACACTGATTACCAATAACCCTGATATTAGACCTGGTTCTCACATACTTAGTGGTTGAGTTGAAAACTAAAAAAGCTACATTTTCTCCTTTTCCTAAGCTTGACGTTGAAGTCGTGTTTGTGTAACATTTGGCGTGAAGGCATGTTTAAAAAAAGGATTTGGTGAATAGTATATGTATGAATATAAGTAGTCTAACTTATGGTCAATTGATTTTGATCTATAACCTCTGCGCACATGACTAATTGTGCAGCTGTAACTTCTTGAGGCGATTATATGTAGGAGTACGTGTTTTAGACTGTTGATTAGGTAAATTTCAACTTACCAAAATGAGCCGTCCGAGTTTAAATATATACTGTAAAACAACTGCATTTGATAGTAAGAGAAAAGTTCTATGTAGAACACTATTTAATTAAAGAACAATCCACTTCATCTCAACCAGCTATTTTATTTCTATCTAATGGTTTAGATTAATTCATATTTTAATTTAGTTAAAAAACTCACTTTCATTCTATTTTTTTAAAATTAAATATCTCACAAACCGTTAATCGTTACGCAAAACGAAACATACCATCGCGACAAGAATTAAATCATCTTTCTATAGAGGGGCACTTCTATATACTTTCGACGAACTTTTTTTTCAATTATTTTTTTTCAGTCACGTCTGAAAAAATCACATGTGATTTCTTACATTAAAAATCACACGTAAATTTGTAAATTCACATGCGATTTATGAAGAATTTATGAAATCACACGTGATTTATTAATTTAAAAATCATAAGTGAATTTGTGAAATCACATGCAATTTATGAAATAGCACGTGATTTTTAAAAACAATAAATCACAAGTGATTTTACAAATCACGTGTAATTTTTTTTGGCGGAAATTTTAATTAACACTAAAAAGTCGTCAAAAGTATATAAAAATGACCGTCTACTGAAAGATAAAATATTCTCGTCGTTAATTTAAAAATCACATGTGATCTCGTGAAACTATATGTGATTTTGTGAAATCACACATGATTTATGATATCACACATGATTTTTTTTAAATTACGTGTTTGATACTTTTAATTTTCTTGAATCTGAGGCGGTAGAGCTACTCAACATAGTCTAATGGGTTATGAATAACAATGTTATGAAACTCAAATCCACAAATGTAGTTTTCAAAAGAATTAGCTTTGTTAGCCTTAAAATATGTCGGCTAATACGGAATTACATTAGTTTACATTAGCCGGACACGCAGGGACTAGAAATGTCAAGTGTGTCCCGGGCTATATATATCCCCTCCATACTTCCATGGAGGGGTAGAGGATTCATTTACTTGTAATAAGGTGTGTGTTTCTCTCTCTAGAAAACACACATCTTCCCTTTCTCTCACTAAATAATACAATGGCAACTTATTTGTTTAATCCTCCCCGACCTCCGGATCATGTCTCTTGTTAGTGATATCTTATGGTTAACGAGTGGCATCAGAGCTGCAGGGGTGTATTGTATCATGTGGTTGTTGTTTCGTTACTGTTCATGTTATTGTTCATGTACTGTTCATATACTGTTCACTACTGTTCATCTACTACTGTTCATTCATGGTGTTACTGTTCATCGTTTTTTTTTCTCTTGTGAAAAAAGTAATGAACAGGTTATATATATGTTGTTATTAATCTCTGATTCATTTCTGGTTCAAATCTGTTACTTTTTTGGTGCTTAAAAGACAAGAAACAGATCTGGGTTTATGCTTATTGGGTTTCTTGGTTGCGTTTTGACAAAAAGACAAAAACAGAAAGTGACCTGCGTTTTGCCTACAACAAAGGATTGCGTTTTGGTATTGCGTTTTGTCTCGGACTGCGTTTTGGTATTGCGTTTTGGTGTTGCGTTTTGTCCCAAGTTGAAGACCTTTACGTTGCACATCTAAACGTTACGCTGCCAAAATTTTTTGAAAACTAGCGTTTTGTCCTTGTTGCGTTTTGCTTGGTTGCATTTTGCTAAACCACAACCAAAACCGAGTCAACTCGGTATTTACCAAGTTGACCCGGTCAAGACTCAACTGAGTCAGCAAAACTAGT
Source organism: Tanacetum coccineum (assembly GCA_026074375.1). NCBI lineage: Eukaryota > Viridiplantae > Streptophyta > Magnoliopsida > Asterales > Asteraceae > Tanacetum > Tanacetum coccineum. Next base: position 41,817 of record BQNB010046088.1, on the reverse strand, counting down.
CAAAACCGAGTCTAAGGTCACGGAAAGAAATGAAGAAATGTAGAAGACAGACTCAATCAAACATACCAAAACAACATCACACATCGTCACAGCCACATCTACAACAATCACAAATCAAATCCACAATAACCTAACCTCTTAATCCCATCATCACATCGCATAATATCCCACTACAGCCAGTCATCTCACCATCAAAGACTCAAAACATAATTATATACAACAATCTCAGATTCAAATTTTTGTGTGTTTCAATTATTTACAAACCTTTAAAAGATTCAATCACACGAAATAATATCTTCACTGATCTATGTAAGGTTTATACCTTCCTCAATATACGAAATTAAAGATGAGTAATAACAACTTTGTCACACTCAAATCTTTGTTTCGATTGGAACTCAAAGAAATACCTACCCGAGACCTCGTTGTAGAGATCTTGAAGAACATAAGATGATAAACATGATCGTGGCTTTCGATTCATGTCAAGAAAAAGAGGGTTTCTACGGTTCATGTTGTTTTATGGAGATATAAAATGAGTTTGGTGATTCGTAATAGCAGATGAAGAGAAAAATCTTATTCTATCTCTTGTGATAACTGCTCGAATGGAGAGATACAAAGAGATGGGTGGTGTAACTAAAAGAAAGAGTGGAGGCGAATGAAAAAGTGAATTAGGGTTGGTAATGTGAGAAACATTAGGGATTTGTGAATGTTATATCCCTGACTCTCTCTCTTTTGAATCGGGTTATACATTTCTTTTTGACATGGGCCTAGATCGTTGGGCCTTATGTGGCAGCCGGGTATTAAGGAAAAAAAGTATATGGGCCGATTGTTATCAGTCACAAATTGGGCTGCCATCCTTTTGTTGGTTTGGACTGGATATTTGATTAAATGACAAGCTGGTTATGTTAATAAACATAGACCGATATATGTTAATTGTTTTGACAAGCCGGGACTAAAATGCTATCACGTCAAGTTTGACTAGACAATGTTGATCTGTTAAGGTCATTCAAAATAACATTTGTCCTAGTTTAACGACATTCACGAACAACAAAACAACAAACACGATACATAACACTACAAACGATCCGAATAAGATTCACTTAAACGTCAAAACGGCTTTGGAATTTGGACTAATGTCAAGTGATCACGAAGTTTATCTAGTATCCCTTATTTGAGATTGAAGTGGGTTTCACGAAGGCGTCTACTTATTTCATGATCGAGACTTCCTTCTAGTTTCTACCCCTTTTCTTCAAACCCAATCTATCGATTGATGACTCATAAGTGTAGAATACACATATCCATTTATGCCTAAAAATAACCCAATTAAACCCAAAACAAACCAAAAATGGCAAAAATATGCTTGTATTTGTGTTTTGTTTGTGCAGGTATGGATAAGTCAAAAATCACAAGAAAACAGTCAAAAGCGAGCAAGCGCAGACACGATAATCAGAAGAGTACAAAAAGAAGCCAAAGAATCAAAGCCAAAGCCCACTTCTCTTTCTTTAACAACCACAAGGGCTAGTTTTGCAAATTCCGAAAGTTGTTTATAACTTAAAGAAAGAGAGGGGCTAGATTTACAATTTTCCCAAACTCCAACTGAATTTACCCCGATTCAGTTAAAACTATTGGGCGCCAAAATGAGATACTATTCACCCGTCGTCCCAAAGTTACCATTCACTTAAATCAAAAGGCTTTTGAAAATTAAAGGGTGCGATTGTCAATTCAAGAGCTCTCAAGAACAATGGCGAGGTCATATCAGTCAAATCAAGGGTTACTTAAGCTCCCTCTCATTCAAAGGCCACGTAGCAATGGTGAAAGCATAATGGAATATGGGTTTTTGTGCTAAAATACTCTCAAAAGAAGCACAAATGCATCCAAAAGAGAATGACACGTTGGCAATCCTCAGGTGTCCACAATTTGATCAAACGGCCACAATTGATGCTCAAATGATTAAAGAAATGATTGGTTGAGATTGAAAGTTTGGAGAGCAAGGCAAGAGGGCTAGAATCTTCCCTAGCTGGCTATAAATAGAGCCTCACTTCTCACACACAGAGGATCTAGGTTTTTAGTAATTTTTAGTCTAGCTTAAATTCGTATTTTTCTTAAATGTAATTTTCTTTTTTAAGTAATGTAACCAGTAACTTTTATTAATGAAATTTAGTTTAAATCATTCATAAGCTCTCTTTTCTTGTTATTCAAAAGTTGGCTTAATAAGCTAAATTGTCTCAATAAGCTAAATAATCTCTATCTCAACTGGACTTAAGCGCTATACGGATCCAGCGACAAGACTTAGAATGAAACGGACGAACCGCAAATGCCGAATACCCATTGATCTGTATCCATGTCGTGTTGAGGAAAAGTTGATTTTGAGAAAATTAGAAGGAAAATTGATCATGAAGAAGGAAATGAGAATGATTTCAAAGGATGGCATAATCTATGAATTCCCTGGATACATATCATCTAAGGAAGAGGAGGAAGAAGAAGAGGAATAAGAGGAGGAAGAAGAGGAAAAGGAAGAGTAAAAAAAGAAGGAATCGAAGGAGGCGTAAAAAATGGGGTCAAACTTCGAATCTCCAGGTTATGCAGCATTCGACAATGAAGCGGAATCAGATCTCGAGTCCAATGAGTGAACCCAAGTGTAAGGAGATGGAAGATACTTGTGATAGTGGCGTTCGACCCAAACCAGATTCATCTTAGCTATTTCTGTCTATATGTTACCCGACTACCCATCTCGTTTCATGTTTTGAAAATTTTAGTTTGTTTTTTATGGTTGAAGCCATGTTTAGGAATGTTACTTTCGAATTTTGGATTTTCAAGTATTTTAATATTATGACTTAAGTATTTGCTGGATTATTTCCGCATGTGGTGAGTTAAATGATTTGAATTATGTGTTATGTGGTGTGTTAACCTTAAGAAGTGTCGTCATAGGAAGGAGTACACTTATGAAAGGGGCATCTGTAATTATGGTGGCCAACATAATTATACATGCGTCACAACACAAGTGGACTTACAAGTATGATTACATGGATTGATGTTGACACGTTATATGTTGGTTACACTTGTATGTATATGGTAATGTATAGAGTATGAGAAGATTATGGGATTGGAAATCCTTATTATATTATCTAATGTATATAAATTTTATTTTATAGAAATGGCTCTAAACCAATGAAGCAATTCCAAAAATGATGAAAACCCTGACATTGCTGCTATCATAGCGCAGCAGATGCAAAACATCATCCCATAGATTGTTACGCAAGTGACCAACAACATGAACAACAACAATAACAACAATAACAACAGTAACAACAACAACAACGACGACAACAATGCAAATAATGGGAATGGTAGGAATAATAGATGTTCCTACAAGACGTTCTTGTCTTGTAATCCCTGATACTATGATGGAGAAAGAGGTGTGATAGCTCTTACCCGATGGATTGAAAAAATGAAGTCTGTGATAGACAATAGTAGATGTGCGGAAAATCAAAAGGTGAAGTATGTTGCAAGTTCATTCATAAATGAGGCCTTGACTTGGTGGATCACTCGGGTTCAAGAAAGGGGCCGTGAAGGTCTGTAGAATGTCATGGGTTGAGTTTAAGGCGTGCTTGGTTGAAGATGTTTTGTCCGAAAAGTAAACGAAATGGAGAAGTTTGAAAATGAAATTTTTGGAAATCATACCATGGTTTGGGTATAAACATACTACATACACTGAATCGATTTCATGGTTGGCTAAGCTAGTCCACACCTGTTACTCCAGAGTCAAGCGCATTTGGAGGTATTGTCCATGGTTTTAGCTCCTCAAATTCATGGGATGCTCCGAGCAACTCAACCAACCACGATACAGAGTGCTATTCTTAAGGCCGGGATACTTACTAATGAGGCGGTCCATTGTGGTACATTGACAAGGAATAGCAACAAAAGAAAGGAAGTGGAAGAAACAAGTAAACAAGGAGGTTCATGGAAAGATAATAAGAAGGCAAAAGTGGGAAAAGGATTTGTGGTGACAACCCCACCTAGAAATGAAAATGTAGGCTCATATCCTAAGTATGCTAAGTGTTCTACTTATCATGCAGAAGGTGGACCTTATAGGTTGTGTTTCAACTGTAAAAAACCAGGCTACTTTGCCAGAGATTATCGGGTACCGGTTAGACAGGTGACACCAGTTAGTGCTGTTAGGATGGAAAATAATCAAAGGGTTTGTTATAAATGTGGGAGCTCCAATCATCTTCGCAATACTTGTCCTAAGTTGAACCGAACACCTAGTCAAGCAGGAAACCGTCTAGCTTTGGAGGGCACCCGGAATAATGGGAATCAAGCTAGAGGAAGGGCCTGTCATGTGTGAATCAGTCGATGGCCCAATAGGATCCTAACTTGTGACAGGGTACTTTCTCTTTAAAACGATCACTTGCTACTTACATTTATTGATTCTGGGAGCTGATTTTAGTTTTAATTTCCACTAATTTGCGCCCTACTAAATGTGAAACCTAGTATTATAAGCCATGGATATGTAATAGAAGTAGCTAATTGTAAGTATAAAAAGAAGTTGAAGGAATTATCCGTGATGCAAAACTAGAACTAGGAAATTCCCTTGGATCACTATAGAATTGATAGACCATTGGGTCATGGAAGTTTTGAGTGATTGTGAGGATTGAATTGGTTTACTAAGAAATTATTTAAAATAAATTTAAGAAAAAAGGCTGAGATAGTATGTCATGAGAAGGTGGTTAGGAAATACCGTTGGAAGTGGTGAGATACTTCGTGTTCAAGGGGAACGTACTTTAGGAGGCACAAAAACACTAATGAAGCACAAAGGCAATGAACGGAGTTGAGTGGATATTCCATTGTATGAAGATTTTCATTGATGTATTCTCGGAAGACTTGTCGAGATTACCACCACAACGACAAGTTGATTTCCACATAGATTTAGTTCCTGGAACGACATCGGTTGTGAAGTCTCCATATCGACTAGCACCTTCGGAAATGCAAGAGTTATATAAGCAACTTCAAGAATTGCAAGATAAGGGTTTTATTCGGCCAAGTCATTCTTCATGGGGAGCACCAGTATTGTTTGTTAAGAAGAAGGATGATTCATTGCGCATGTGCATAGACTATCGAGAGTTGAACAAGTTGACCGTCAAGAACCGTTACCCTCTCCCCATGATCGACGACTTATTTGACCAATTACAAGGAGCGCGTTACTTCTCTAAGATAGATCTTCGGTCGGGTTATCATCAACTTAGAGTGCATGAGGATGATATCCTAAAGACCGCGTTCCGAACGCGATACAGACACTTTGAGTTTACGGTTATGCCTTTTGGGTTAACCAATGCACCAGCGGTCTTCATGGACTTAATGAACCGGGTTTATAAACCGTACTTAGATAAGTTTGTCATCGTATTCATTAATGACATCTTGATCTACTCTAAGACTAAGGAGGATCATGAAGTACATTTGAAGTTGGTGTTGGAGCTGCTGAAGAAGGAGAGGTTGTATGCTAAGTTTTCCAAGTGCGAGTTCTGGTTGCAGGAAGTACATTTCATCGGTCACGTGGTCAATCATAACAGTATTCATGTGGACCCAAGTAAGATTGAGGCAGTAAAGAATTGGAAAGCTCCTACAACGCCGTCCGAGATACGATCATTTTTGGGCTAGCTGGTTACTACCGACGTTTTATCGTGAACTTCTCTAAGATTGCTAAACCCCTTACTTCGTTGACTCAGAAAAACAAGAAGTATGAGTAGGGCGTGGAACAGGAAGAGGCTTTCCAGACTTTAAAAGATAATTTGTGTAATGCTCCAATACTGTCGTTGCCTGATGGAGTTGAAGATTTCGTAGTCTAATGTGACGTGTCGAATCAAGGGTTAGGTTGTGTACTCATGCAAAGAGTCAATTAAATGTGCCTATGGCATCACGTCAATCAAAAAGAAAGAATTAATACAAACACATGACCTAGAAATTGGGAGCAGTATGTTAATGGTGCTCTAAGACTTGGAGGCATTACTTGTACGAAACTAAGAGTGTCATCTATACTGATCATAAGAGTCTTCAACACATATTCGATCAGAAGGAGTTGAATATGCATCAAAGCAGGTGGATTTAGTTATTCAGTGACTATGAGTGTGAGATTTGCTATCATCCAGGTAAGGTGAACGTAGTAGCTGATGCCTTAAGTAGGAAAGAGCGAGTGAAACCTAAACGTGTACGAGCAATGGCTATGACCATTCAGTCCGAAGTTAAAAAAATGATGCTGGCAGCCCAGAGTGAGGCGGTCAAGCAAGAGAACGCGTCATCATTTAGATCAGCAGATGGAAAGGAAAGAAGATGAGAGTTTATACTTTATGGATCGCATATGGGTTCCGTTAGTGGGATTGGTGAGACCATAATCATGGGACAAGCACATATGAACTAGGTACGCTGTGCATCCGGGAGCGATAATATGTATCATGAACTTCCGAGTATATGTATTGGTGGCCGGGTATGAAGAGGGATATCGCAACGTATGTTAGAAAATGTTTAACTTGTTCGAAAGTGAAGGCAGAGCATCAAAGGCCTTCGGGTTTATTGCAACAACTAAGATACCGATTAGAAATAGGGATATATTCACTATGGATTTTATCAACGAAGTTACCTAAGTCGAATGAGTGGGCATTAAACTAATATGGGTAGAAGTCAACAGACTTGACCAAGTCAGCTCCATTTTCTGGCGATACTTGAGGATTATAGAAGGGAGAAGATGGTTGTACATCGATGAATCGGTGACGCATGGATTTCCTGTGATCGATAATTACTGATCGAGATGGACGGTTTACATCACGTTTTTGGAAAAAGTTACATAAAGCCTTAAGGACACGATTGGATATGAGTACGGCTTATCATCCCACCCATACGGATTGACAAGAGTTAGCGTACAATTCAGACATTGGAGTAATGGTTAAGAGCGTGTGTGATCGACATTGGTGGCAGTTGGTGTTCACCTATCGTTAGCTGAATTTTCTTATAATAAAAGTTACCATTCGAGTATTCTATGTGCTCCGTTTGAAGTAAAAAAAAAAATTGTAAGAAAGGAAATGTAGGTCGCCTTTTTTCTTGGGCTCGAAATTAGAGAAAGCATGTTGATTGGACCAAATTTGGTGTGCAAAAGACGACGTGAATAAGTAGTCCTTGAAAATGGAAAAGCTCAAGCTGCCAAGAGATCGTCAAAAGAGCTATGCTGATAATAGGCGCAAGCCACTAGAGTTTGAGGTTAGGGATCAAGTGTTACTGAAGGTGTCGCTTTGGAAAGGCGTAATACGTTTTGGAAATAAGGGTAAGTTGGCACCAAGGTATGTAGGACTATTTGAAATCCTTGAAAGGATCGGCCTTGTAGCTTATCGATTAAGATTGCCCGAAGAGTTGAGTAGCGTGCACGACACATTTCATGTGTCGAATTTGAAGAAGTGTTGTGCAATGCAATCTGGCATGTGCCACTAGACGAGATTATGGTTGACAAAACCCTTCGTTTTGTTAAAGAACCCGTAGAAATTATAGATCGTGAGGTTAAGAGTTTGAAGCGTAGTAAGATTCCAATTGTTAAAGTTTTAGTGAAATATCAAAGCGTGAGTGCCCTGATTCACGTGGGAACGTAAGGACCATATGAAAGTTAAGTATCCTCGATATTAAAACTGACTGTGCTATTGACCGTACTATTTAAATTTCCGGGATAAAATTTTCCCTTAAGGAGGGATATGTGAATAACTGTGACTTGAGCAGTAGTCAAACCGTTAGAGTTGATCTAAAGAATTTATTAGTGTTATAATTATGTGTGCTTAAGTGAACCTTAATTAGTATTTAGGTATCAATCCCGTGATGCTTGTGGTTCATCTTTTGTGATTGAGTGTGGTTTTTGGTACTAGTTTATTTCGCTCAGATTTTTGTGACATTGAAGAATGATAGCATGAATTTTGTCGTTATCGTGTTATTGTTGGATAATTGTAGTATGAGGCGTTAATGAGAAATATAGTGTATTTTATGAATGAAAATTAAGTCCTAGTTCAGTTTTAAGTTTAATCAAGCGTAGTCTTTCTAATTTAGGAAAGAATTTATGAAATGAAATTTAATAAATAGATAAGTTTAAAACTATTAGTATTTTAAAATGGTTACTAAATTAATAAGGTTCTAATAATAAAGGGTTTTTTATTATAAAAATAACAAAATAAGGGTAATTAACACAATAAATAATATTTTATAAAAAAATAATTTTTTATATAGGGGAGATGTTATGTTCTTCCGGTTTATTAGAAAAATAAAAAAAAAGAAAACAATTTGAGAGTAATTAGGAAACTAGATATTATATATCATAAATATATATAGTATAATATATATAAATAAAATAATATTTATAAATACAAAATCAAGAAAACCCTAAATTACTTTTTTTTTTCTCCATCTCCCTTAGGCCGGTCCAAACTCGCCAAGACAAGAAAGAAAAAAATAATTTATTTATTACGATCCAGTGTGGTGATTTTTAGGTGTAATCTATAAAAGGTTTTAGATATGATCTTCAATCTCATTCTGTTTAATTCTACATATATTTGTACATTAAATGGTGGAATTAGGGTTTCTTTAAAATTTTAGTAAACTATGATAAGATGATCATTAATATCAATTAGAATGTAATTAATTGTTTTGGATGCGTTTGGTTAGGTTAGATGATTGTTACATTCGTAATAACAACTGGAAAGTTTTTTAAGTTCATCTTGTAAGTGTCATAACATTGGTCATATGGATAGAGTTTTATTAATTTCTTGAGCCAAAAATTAAATTACAGAGAAGTCTACTTTCTACCCCATTATATTTTTTATTTTTTCATGAATTAAAAAAGTGAGTGGAAGTCATTCAAAAAAATGTTTACAATATTCGTTGTGCAAAACAAGTTTTTGGGGCAGATCTGGTTTTGTTTTTGAGAGGTTTAAAAACCATATCAAAACGACTTATTAATTGATGGGATTGCAAATGTAGCAAGTTGATGACGTGTATGAGTTTCTAGAATATTTGTAGAATTTTTCCTAAATGTTCAAATGGGTCAGATCAAGCGAAAAATTTTGATGGTCGAATCAATCCAATTGAGTACTTTGTGAGTTGAATTTCTATAAAAATAGTTAGGTTCAATATTTAAAAAAAATCCAAAGTAGTTCATAACCACATTGGAATGTACCATTTATAAAGGGGGAAATCTAATTTGAACCATTTTTTCTTGTTTTGTTTAGTATTATATTTGTGAACATAAAGTGACTACAAAATTCTGCCAAAAACTGGAAAAATCAAATAAGGGATTTAGGAGTATTAAGGTATAAGTACGGTATGGGAAGTGTGGTAAAGGGTTTATAAACATAATATAGACATGGTAGTCCATCAATTGATTGTTACATCATCTTGGGCATTTAGCCTAATCTCGTGTAACATATGTTTTATTTGTGTTTAGTTGATTACGAGTATATTCAATTTGTTAAGTAGCTTTTGCATCCAAATGTAGTTTCATAGTCCCATTTTCCGTTTATATTGGATGGAAATGATTGCAAATCTTTTGAATGTTTTATTGATGTTATTATGTGTTATTAAAATTGTTTTATAGGACATTACATTACAATTAAATAACTATTGTGTTTTTACATGTGTCTATTTGGATCGGATGAGTACGCCTACTCAGTTTGATTTGTGATATTGATTTGGATCAGATGAGTACGCCTACTCAGTGATACTTATGGTATTAATTTGGATCGGATGAGTACGCCTACTCAATTTTGGATATGTTTATGGATAAGATGGGTACGCCTACCTAGTATGTTATTGGATCGGATGGGTACGCCTACCCAGTGTGTGAATATGTTGATTTGATTTTGTTGTATGCTAGAATAGGGTCATGATAGTTCATTATTGTCCTGCCTTGTTTTGTTAATCATAGTGAAAACGAGTTTAATTGCGTGTCTAAAACCTATGACTCTCACCAACATATTTGTTGACATTTTAAGCATCATTTTCAGGTGAGCATCTTGAGGAAAGTAAAGTTAGGAAGCTTGGCAAGAAGACCGAGAGCTTGCCATGTGGAAGTTTATCTCCTAGTTATAATTCAATATCATACTTTTGTTTAAAATTGTTGATTGAATGTTTTAGGACTCTCACAACAACAAAAAAAAAAGAACACGATCAAAAAAAACCCACACCCACCCCGCCCACCCCCCCCTAACAACAAAACAGGGAGGCGAGGAAAAAGATATGAACCTAAAACATTCAATCAACAATTAAACAAGAAATGATATGAATAACCAAGGAGATAAACTTCCACATGCACGCCCAAGCGGTCTCATCTAGCCAAGCTTCCTAACTTCACTTCCTCAAATACTTACCTGAAAAATGATTGCTTAAAATGTCAACATATATGTGGTGGGAGTCAAGGTTTTAGACATGCAATTTAAACTCGTTTACAGATAAAACCAAAAACAAGGCAGACAATAAAGAACTATCATGACCCCTATGCTAGCAGGCCAACAATCAAATCAAACTATTCTCACCTAATGGTAGGCGTACCCATCCTATCCAAACACACTGGGTAGGCGTACCCATCCGATCCATAAACATATCCAAAACTGATTGCGTACTCATCCATCCAAATCAATACCATAAGTAATCACTGAGTAGCATACCATCGATCCAAATCAATATCCCAATCCCAAATAAACTGAGTTAGGCTAACAGCCTATCCCAAATAACACATGTAACACAATAGTTATTTAATAGTCATGTAATCCAACACAATTTAAAAACACAACGTAGCGCGGCTTCCAATAAAAAACATTTCAAAAGATTTGCATCATTTCCATCCCAAATGATAAAAACGGAAAAAATGGGGACATGAAACTCACCTGATGCAAAGCTACTTCAACGAAAATCCTACGTAAAACAACTAACCACAAATAAAACAATAAGTTATTCACGAGATTAGGCTAAAATGCCCAAGAATGATGTAACAATCAATAAGGACTTAGCCATGTCATAATTACTGTTTAATAAACCCTTTACCACACTTACAAGAAAAATATTCCCATACCGTTACTTAAGCTTTAATACTCCTAAATCCCTTATTCGAAATTCCCAGTTTTTAGGCAAAATTATGTATTCACTATATAGAATCACAATAAAATACTAACTGGTCAATAGATTGTCTCCTCCCTTTAAATGTACATATCCCCAATGGGTTATGAACTACATTGATTTTTATTAAATATTGAACCTACTATTTTAGTAAAAATTCAACTCACAATGTATTTACTACTCCAATTCGGATCTGATTCGACCATCAAAAATTTTTAGCTTGATCAGACCCATTTAAACATTTAGGAAAATTCTACAAAAATTCTAGAAACTCATACACGTCATGAACTTGCTACATTAGCCACATCCCATCATTAAAAAGACTGTTTTTTGATATGTTTATTAACCTCACAAAACACAAACCAGAATCTGCACCAAAAAGCTTAGTTTTTGACAAATGAACGAATCTTGTAGATCTTGTAAAATTTATTATTTGACTGACTTTCCACTCTCACTTTTAATTCATGAAACTAATAGGGTTAGAAAGTAGACTCTCTGTAGTTATTTAGGCTCAAGAAAATTAATAAAAGCTATCCATAGTTACCATAGTTATTTACACTTACAAATGACCTTAAAAACTACCCAGTTTTAATTCCGAATTTAACAACATCTAAACCTAACCAAACGCATCCAAACACAATTAATTACATTCTAATTGATTAGTAATGATCATCTTAACATATTTACTAAATTTTAATGAAACCCTAATTCCACCAATTAATGTTACTAATATAGAAGAATTAAACAAGAATGTAGATGAAGATCATATATAAAACCTTGATTTAATAATTACACCAAAATCACCACACTGGATCATAATAAAAAAATGATTATTGTTCTTCTTGTTTCTTTGGGGAGTATGGACGCGGCTAAGGTGAGATGGAGAAAAAAAAAGTAATTTAGGGTTTTCTTGATCTTGTATATATATATATATATATATATATATATATGATATATATAATATACAATTAATTATATATATATCTTAGTTTCCTATTTACACCTCAACATTGTGTTTTTCCTAGTTATTTCTTTTCTAATAACCGGCCGAACAAACATCCCCTATATAAAAAAATTATTTTTTTATTAAATATTATTTAATGTGTAATTACCCTTATTTTGTTATTTTTATAAAAACCCTTTATTAATTATTAAACCTTATTAATTTAGTAACCCTTTTAAATAAAACTAGTTATAAACTTATTATTTATAAATTTCATTTCATAAATTACTTTCCTAAATTAGAAAGACCTACGCTTGATTAACTTAAATGCTAGACTTAATTCATTCCTAAAAAATAAACAATAATCTCTTAACGCTCATACTACAATTATCCACCAAATAACACGATAACGACAAAAATCATGCTATCATTTCCAATGTCACAAAATCTGAACGAAATAAAATAGCTACCAAAACCACAACTCAATCACAAAAAGATGAACACGCATCACGGATTGATACCAAATACTCATATAAGGTCACATAAGCACACAATTATAACACAAATAAATACTTTAGTCAACTCTAACGGTTTGACTAACCTACTCAAGTCACAGTTATCACAATATCCCCTCCTTAAGGAAATTTTATCCCGAAATTTAACTAGTAGGTTCAATAGCACCAATCGCATATAATCTAGGAAACTTAACTTTCATATGTCCTTACACGATCCCACGTAACTCAGGGCCATGCTTTAAATTCCAACGAACTTTAACGATTGGAATCTTATTATGTTTCAAACTCTTAACCTCGCAATCTATAATCTCTACTAGTTCCTCAAACAAAACGAAGGTTTTAGTCAACCTTAATCTCGTCAAGTTGCACATGCAGATTTGCAACTGCCAAACACCTTCTTCAAATACCGACACATGAAATGTGCGGCCACGCAACTCAACTCTTCGGCAAACTTAATCGATAAGCTACAAGGCCGATCCTTTCAAGGATTTCAAATAGTCCTACATACCTTGGTGCCAACTTACCCTTATTTCCAAAACGTATTACGCCTTTCCAAAGCGACACCTTCAGTAACACTTGATCCCTAACCTCAAACTCTAGTGCTTCGCCTATTATCAGCGTAGCTCTTTTGACGATCCTTTGCCGCTTTGAGCTTTTCCTTTATCAAGACTACCTTATCAGTCGTCTCTTGCACCAATTCTGGTCCAATCAACCTGCTTTCTCCAATTTCAGCCCACAGAACGGGCGACCTACATTTCCTTTCATACAATCATCTAACGAGCTCATCGAATACTTCGAAGGTAACTATTATTATAAGAAAATTCAGCTAACCTATAGGTGGAACATCCAACTGCCACCAAAGTCGATCACAACCATACGCTCTTAACATAATCCTCCAAAATGGTCAGAATTGTTCCACAGTTCACTTTGTCCATCCTTATGAGGATGATAAGCCGTACTCAAATCCAATTCTTGTCTCTAAAAGTAGCTTATATATGTAACTTTTTCCAAAAACAAATGTAAACTTCCCATCTCGATCAGGAATAAAAACAAATATAATCGACACAGGCACTCCATGCCGTGCAACGATTTCATCGATGTACACCAACTTCTCCCTACTATAATCCTCACTGTAACGCCATAAAATGAGGCTGACTTGGTCCGGTTCTGTAGGGGACTAACTACCCATAAAAGAAACATGCCCACACCTTCGACTTCAGGTAACTTCGTGATAAAATCCATAGTGATATTATCCCATTTCCATTTGGGTATCTCTGGTTGTTGCAATAAACCCAAAGGCCTTTGATGCTCAGCTTTCACTTCAACAAGATTAAACATTTGCTAACATAGTATCGATATCCTCTCATCATACCCAACCCGGCCACCAATACATATCTCGAAGGATCAATGATACATCTTATCCTCTCCCGTTGATGCACATAGTACCAATTCCATATAGCTGTCGTTCCATGATTATGGATCCTCACACCCACTAACGGAAACCCCTATGCGTTCCATAAAGAATAAACTCTCTAATCTTCTTTCCCTTTCATCTGCTGATCTAAATGATGACGCGTTTCTCTTGCTTACCCGCCTCACTCTTGTCTGCCCAGCATCATTATTTTTTAACTCGACTAATGGTCATAGCCATTGCCTCGTAACACGTATAGTTTCATCACTCGCTCTTTCCTACTTAAGGCATCAGCTACTACGTTCACCTTACCTGGATGATAGCAAATCTCACACTCATAGTCACTGAATAACTCAATCCACCTCTTTTGATGCATATTCAACTCCTTCTGATCGAATATGTGTTGAAAGATCTCTTATGAACAATATAGATGAACACTCTAGTTTTCCGTTACAAGTAATTAGCCTCCAAGTCTTAAGGGCAAACACTACTGCTCCCAATTCTAGGTCATGTGTTGTATAATTCTATCAGTATTGAAATGACGTTATGCATATGCAATTACCTTGCCTCTTTGCACGAGTAACAACCTAACCCTTATTAATCGAACGTCCACATAACTACGAAAATCTTCACTCCATCATGTCAATCTACAGTAAGTGAGCAATACACAAATTATCTTTCAAAGTCTGGAAAGCCTCTTCCTGTTCCACGCCACTCATACTTCTTGTTTTTCTGAGTCAACGAAGTAAGGGGTTTAGCAATCTTAGAGAAGTTCACGATAAAACATCGGTAGTAACCAGCTAACCCTAAAAATGATCGGTATCTCGACGGGCGTTGTAATTAGCTGTTCTTGCCAATTCTTTAAAACTGCCTCAATCTTACCTGGGTCCACATGAATACCGTTATGATTGACCACGTGACCGAGGAAATGTACTTCCTGCAACCAGAACTCGCACTTGGAAAACTTAGCATACAACCTCTCCTTCTTCAGCAGCTCCAACACCAACTTCAAATGAATTGTCATGATACCTCCTTATCCCCTTAGAGTAGTATCAAGATGTCATTAATTGAATACGATGACAAACTTATATCTAAGTAACGGTTTACAAACCCGGTTCATGTAAGTCCAAGGAAGACCGCTGGTTCGATTGGGTTAATCCCCAAAAGCATAACCGTAAACTACAAAGTTGTCTGTATCGCGTCCGGGCCAACGCGGTCTTTAGGTATATCAATCCTCATGGCACGTCTAAGTTGATGATAACCCGACCGTATATCCTATCTTAGAGAAGTAACTTGGTCGCTTCCTTGCAATTGATCAAATAAGTCGTCGATCCTGGGGAGAGGGTAACGGTTCTTGACGGTCAACTTGTTCAACTCCCGGTAGTCTATACACATGCGCATTGAACTGTCTTTCTTCTTAACAAACAACACTGGTGCTCCCCACGGAGAATGACTTGGCCGAATAAAACCCTTATCTTGCAATTCTTGAAGTTGCTTATATAACTCTTGCATTTCCGAAGGTGCTAGTCGATATGGAGACTTCACAACCGATGTCGTTCCAGGAACTAAATCTATGTGGAAATCAACTTGTACCATGTGGTAGGGTACATCACAGACAAGTACCTTCCGAGAATACTTCAATGAAAATCTCATACAATTGGAATAACAACTCAACTTCCGGTTCTTCTGCCCTTTGAGCTCATAGTGTTTTTGTGCCCCTAAAGTACGTTCCCCCTTGAACACGAGTATCTCACCAACCTTTCCCAATGGTAATCCTAACCACCTTCTCATGACATACTATCAACCTTATTCTTAGATAACCAATCCATCCCCACAATCACATCAAAACTTCCATGACCCAATGGTATCAAATCTATAGTGAACAAAGGAATTTCCTAGTTCTAGTTTGCAATCTTCACGGATAATATCCTATCAATTCCTTCATTCATTAACAAAATTATCTACTTCTATTACATATCCAGGGCTTACAATACTAGGTTTCACATTTAGTAAGATCACGAGATATTAGATGAAATTAAACTCAAAATCAGCTCCAGTAATCAAAAAGTACAGGTAGCAACGTGATCGTTTAAAGAGAAAGGTAACCTGTACACGTTAGGATCCTATAGGGCATCGACTGCACACACTGAAGGCCCTTCCTCTGTGCTCTGATTTCCCAATATTCCTGTGCGCCTCCAAAGCTAAACGGTATTCCTGCTTGACAGGTGCTCCGGTTCACTTAGGACAAGTATTGGGAAGATGTTTTGGTAGCTCCCAACATTCATAACAAACCCTTAGATTTATTTGTCCATCCTAATGATCACTAAGTTTGCGCGCACCTGCCCTAAACCGGTGCCACAGAGATAAACTCGTAGCAAAATGATCCTTGGTATTTGACAGTTGAAACACACCGTATAAGGTCCACCATCTAGATGAAATGCAGAACACTTAGCACACTTGAAGTCATATTATGAGCCCTTAACAATTTTCATTCCTCTAGAGAGCTGTCACTACAAACCTTTATTTCCCCACTTTTGCCTTACTATGAACTTTCCATGATAGCCTCTCATGTTTTACCTTGACTCTTCCACTTGTTCCTTTCTTTTCTCACTACTTCCTGGATCAATGCTACATAATGGACCGCCTCATTAAGTAAGTATCCAGCCTTTAAGAATAGCAATCTGTATACGTAGTGTTTGTTTAGTTATATCTCGAGACATTTTCCACATGAATTTGAGAGAGCTAACCCATGGAGTATACTCCAAAAAGACGCCTCGACTCTTGGAGTTAACCATTGTTGGAGACTAGCTTAGTTGCCCACTCATGAATCTGATCAGTGTAATGTCGTACTGATTATGCCCCAACCATAGTGAATGATTCCCAAATGCATTTCAACTTCTCCATTTCGTTACTTGGACAAAACTCTTCAACAAGCAACGCCTTAAACTCAACCCATGTCATTCCTACAGCACCTTCACGGCCCCTTTCTTGAACCCGAGTGATCCACCAAGTCAAGGCCTAATTTATGAACAAACTTGCAGCATACTTCACCTTTTGATTTTCCGCAACATCCACTATTGTCTATCATAGACTCATTCTTAATCATCGGGGTAAGTTCTATCGCACCTCCTTGTTCCATCATGTCCTCGTGTATTACCAGCCAAGAGCGTCCCTTGTTAGGAACATCATGATCCTACCATTTCCCATTATTTGCATTGTTGTCGTGTTGTTGTTATTATTGTTATTGTTGTTCATGTTGTTGGTCACTTGCGTGACAATCTGCGGGATGATGTTTTGCATTTGTTGCGCTATGATAGCAGCAATGTTGGGGTTTTCATCAACCATCGTTTCCCAGATATGCCTATCGTCGGTTTTGAGCCATATTCTAAAAAAAAAAATTTTATAGTACATTAGACGATATAATAAGGATTTCCAATCCCATAATCTTATCATACTCTATACATTACCATATACATACAAGTGTAACCAACATATAACGTGTCAATATCAATCCATGTAATCATACTTGTAAGTCCACTTGTGTTGTGACGCATGTATAATTATGTTGGCCACCATAATTACAGATGCCCCTTTTACAAGTGTACTCCCTCCTATGACGACACTTCTTAAGGTTAACACACCACATAACACATAATTCAAATCATTCAACTCATCACACGCGGAAATAATCCAGCAAATACTTAAGTCATAAATATTAAAATACTTGAAAATCCAAAATTCGAAAGTAACATTCCTAAACATGGCTTCAACCATAAAAAAAACAAACTAAAATTTTCAAACATGAAACAAGATGGGTAGTCGGTAACAAATAGACAGAAATAGCTAAGTATGAATCCTGGTTTGGGTCAGAAACGCCACAATCACAGTATCTCCACTCCTTACACTTGGGTTCACTTCCTTGGACATCGAGATCTGATGTCCTGTCTTCATTGTCAAAAGCAGCATACACTGGATATTGCGAGTTTGACCCCATTTTATCTGCCTCCATCGACTCCCCCCCTTCTTTTCTATTTTTTACTCTTCCTTTTCCTCTTCTTCCTCTTCTTCTTCATCCTCTTCTTCCCCTCTTCCTTAGATGATGTATATCCAGGGAATTCATAGATTGTGCCATCCTTTGAAATCATTCTCATTTCCTTCTCTTCATTGAACTAATTCCTTCTAATTTTACTCAAAATCAACCCTGTTCTCAACAACGGCATGTGAATACAGATCAATGGGTATTCGGCATTTGCGGTTCGTCCATCTCTAAATCTTGTCGCTGGATCCGTATAGCGCTTAAGTCCAGTTGAAGATAGAGAATTAACTAAACAACTGAAAATTTCTTACGTAAGGGGAGACAGTGACTAAAATAAAAGAAATTATATATTATATAATAATAGTAACAAAAATATAATAATAAAAAAGCTTTCGGATAAGCGAGAAAATATGATACTTACGTAATTAAACACTTAGAACCCTGATAATGCATGCTAAATGAAGACTCCTAGGGTTATCGTCCTAGGTTTCAACCAGACCGTACTTCTCTATCACCTTTGGCTCTGATACCAATTTCATCACGGCCCCGCCAAGGAGGAAACACATAGGCATAAACGTCGTGGGTTATCTACACAACACAAGGAGTCAACAATGAGAGATAATCTACAATGCATTAAACAACAGACGATATTGGAACACAAAGTGACATGACAATACTAACACAACAATAAAATAAAAAGTGGTCCTTTTATGTATTGATGAAAAAGAGTCACTATAATACAAATACATAAACAAAATATCCCAGAAACCTAAAAACATATTCAATCACATTTAAGACAAGACAAAATGAAAACTAGAGATAAACTCCGCAATGCAAATCCTAATACGACATACACTCTTCTATGCCAAGCATCTTAACTTCACTTTGCCTCGAAGATTCTTCACCTGAAAATGAATGCTTAAAACGTTAAAACAAACATGTTTGTGAGAGTTCATCATAGGTTTTAGACACACAATTAAACTCGTTTTCACTGAGATTAACCAAAACAAGGCAGGACAATAATGAACTATCATGACCCTATGCTAGCATGCAACAAATCAAATCAACATATTCACACACTGGGTAGGCGTACCCATCTGATCCAAATCACCAAATCACACTGGGTAGGCGTACCCATCCGATCCATAAACATATCCAAAACTGAGATGTAAGCGTCTCAATAAAAAAAAAATCCGATCCAAATAATACCATAAGTATCACTTGAGTGGGGCGTACTTCATCCATCCAAATCAATATCACAAGATCACACAGAGTAAGGCGTACTTATCATATCAAAAATAAACATGTACACATAGTCATAGAATAGTCATGTAATGTCCATACGCAATTTAAAACACATAATCACATCAATGAAACATTTCAAAACATTTGCATCATTTCCATCCCAATATAAAAACGAAAAAATGGGACTATGAAACTCACCTGATGCACACCTACTTCACAAATTCCTTGCAATCAACTAAACACAAATAAAACACATGTTACACGTGATTAGGCTAAATGCACAAGACGATGTAACAATCAATTGATGGACTACCATGTCTATATTATGTTTATAAACCCTTTACCACACATTCCATACCTTACTTATACCCTAATACTCCTAAATACCTTATTCGAGTTTCTAGTTTTTCGGTAGAATTTTGTAGTCACTTTATGACCACAAGTAAAATACTAATGGATCAAATTAGCTTTTCCCCTTTCCTTCCTTACCTTCCCAATGGGTTATGAACTACTGTGATTTTTTAGAAAAAATAATATTGAGCCTAACTATTTTACAAAAATTCAACATCACAAAGTACTCTAATTCGGATCTGATTCGACCATCAAAAAGTTTAGCTTGATCACACCCATTTAAACACTTAGGAAAATTCTACAAAAATTCTAAAAAATCATACACATCATGAACTTGCTACTGTAGCAATTTCATCAATTAAAAAAGAACTTTGTTTGAGATATGGAGATATTGATCCTCACAAACACAAACCAAAATCTACCCCAAAAACTCAGTTTTGACAATGAATCTTGTAAAATTATTTTGACTGACTTCCACTCATTTTTAATTCATAAAACCAATGGGGTTAGAAAGTAAACTCTCTGTAATTAATTTTAGGCTCAAGAAAATCAATAAAAGCTATCCGTATGACCAAGTTATGACACTTACAAGATGACATAAAAATATGCCCAGTTTTAATTCCGAATTTAACAACATCTAAACCTAACCAAACGCATCCAAACACTATTAATTACATCATAATTGATTATTAATGATCATATTATCATATTTACTAAATTTTAATGAAACCCTAATTCCACGAATTAATGTTACAAATATATGAAGAATTAAACAAAAATGGGATTGAAGATCATACCTAAAACCTTTAACCGATTACACCTAAATCACCACACTTGATTCTTGATAAAAAAAAAATCTTCTTGTATCATGGGAGATTCGAGCCGGAGACCAAAAGGGGGAGGGAGATAAAAAAAGTGGATTGTAGTAACTATTAAATATTCTTTATTGTCTATCTTCCTAAATTGAATCATAATTCAATTTTTATATATATACTTTTTTTGCCTCGAGAGATGAAAGAACATGTTAATTTTTGGATATATATGTGAATTCAAAAGTTTGAGAAAGATATTGACGTAATTACAAAGGTGAGAAGGATATTGATGTAATTACCAAAGTTTCGAAAGTGGATAATTAACTAAATATGTCAAAATTGAGAAGGACATTGATGTAATATTGAACTTTAGAAAGTAAATAGATGTAATTTCCCCCTTATTATTTTATTATAAATTTACAATAGTTATTGTGAAAGTAAAAACGATAAACAAAGTTGTGACGTTAGTCCTTTTTTAATTTGCAAAAGCTTAATCTATTTGGAAACTACATTTATGTATTTGGGTTTCATAACATTGTTATTCATAACCCATTAGACTATGTTGAATTAAAAGTAGGGGTGCACATGGTTCAGTTTGGTTCGGTTTTTGTATAAAACTGAAACCGAACCGAAAAATTTCGGTTTTTGATTTTTAGAAACCATTTGGTTTCGTTATTTTTGTCCCGTTTGGTTTTTCCGTTGTTCGGTTTATTTTCCGGTTTGATTTTTCGTTTTCTCATAAAATTATGTTTGACTTTTCTTTTACAAAGTCGATTTGAATATATTACTATATAACCAACACCTTCAGAAGCAAAAAACTAAACAATTACCCAAACACAAGAAATCAACAAAAACACAACAATGAAAATAAGAAACAAAAGACCATATAAAATCATAAAAAAATTTGTTTATGTGTTATAAAGCAACAACATAACAATGATAAAAACCTAATAAATAAATAAAAAATCTAGAAGATAACTTATCATGTGTCATAAACGGCATGTTCAGAAGCATATGAAAGAAATAGTAGTTACAGCTACATAATAAGTTTAATGGTATTGAAGCAGTATACATCGTTCCCTAGCATCAATCATTAACATATTTTTGTTACCCCAAAGTTTATAAGATCTTCGTTTATATAGGACTTCTTTTAATGCTAAAACCAAACCGAACCAAAAACTTCGGTTTTTTCAAAATTCGAAAACCGAACCATCGGTTTTTCAATCGGTTTGTCCAGGTTTTTTTAGGTTTCGGTACTTAGAGTTAGTTGTTCGGTTTTTTTGTTTTCCTGCACAACCAATATAAAAGTATCAAACACTAAATTTTAAAAAAATCATGAGTGATATCAAACACAATGTGAATTTTTTTAAATTAAACGACGATAAAATTTTATCTTTCAGTAACGTCAATTTTTATATAACTTTTGATGACTTTTAGTGTTAAAAGTTTATGCCAAAAAAAATTACATTTAATTTGGTAAAATCACTTTGTGATTTGTTGTTTTTAAAAATACACGTGTTTCAAAAATCGCATGTGATTTCACAAATTCACCTTTATTAATTTTAAATTAATAAATCACGTGTGATTTTACAAATTCAATTAATCGCATTGTGAATTTACAAATTTACTTGTGATTTTTAAAGTAATACACTCATCGTTTAAAATTATAGTCCCCTATTTACATTATATAAGTCTTTTTCTTTCGACTTTGAACCTTAAATATTTTGAGTTGGTTTATATAAATACTTGATGAAAAATCATAACTATGAAAATACATTTAAAAACAAGATCTATTCATTATTTTTTTATTATAACTTATTATATAACACAAATCCAAATATATATATTGTCCAAGTTGGAAGAAAAAAAAAGACTTGAAAAGTCAATCTAGGTGATAAGAATTTTGGACGAGTGGTAAATCACATGTGATTTTTCGAGTCTCATGTGATTTTTCGAGTCACGTGTGATTTTTTTTGAGCGGAAATTTTAAAAAAAATTCGTCGAAAGTATATAAAAGTGTCCGTCTATAAAAGATAATTTAATGTGCTTTGGCGATGGGATAATTTAAATTTGCAGTAACGATTAAACTGTTTGAGAAGTATTTAATTTTAGAAAATAGTATAAAGTGGGTTTCTTTTAATTATAAATTTAACATAGCTTTAATCTACTCCATTAGTATGAAAATAAAATAGATGGTTAAGATACAAATAATTATTTCTTAATTAGAATATAATATCCTACATAGATCTTTTGTACATGCGAGTGATCTAAAACTATAGTGATTTGCTTTTACAATTTTTTATGGTTTGCCTTTCAACTAGGTGCCGATTTTTGGTCTACGAGTTTAACTCAACTAATTATAGTACTCTATATATTCATTTGCACGACTTTTAGGATACGAAAGATGACCCCAAAAAGAAAACCAGAATAACAAACTCTTGAACTGAAAATAAAAACCGAACAGAAACATCAATATACATCAAAAAAATATATTAAAAAAAACCTAGATCCGTGACTGATTTCATATATATCTAAAATTGTAGGTTTGGGCTAAATTGGGGCTGTGTGCTAGAGCTATATTATAAGCCGATTGAAATTTGGTATTTTGTAAAGCTGATTTTGTCAAAAAGCCAGAGGCTGGGAGCAATATTATTGCAAAATTTTTTTAAAAGAAATAATTAAATGAGTTTATTTAGTGGTATATGTTAATTAAATTTTTAAGGTTAAAAATATGTTAATATTAAATGTTCAATAAGTATCGGGCTAAAATTGTATTAGCCTCTTTTAAAAATGGGGTTGGCTTATAGGGGTTATGACATCATAATTTCGTGTGACAACCGAGACTTTTAATACTTACAGACTTAATTTTAAAAGTTCATAGCCACAAGAATCCCTTATAAATCCCTCCTCAAACAACAGCCAAAGTCGCATGTACGTTTTTTAGCTCAACTGTATGGCTAAACTTTTATATGAGATGTAAATTTATGGGATATAAAAAAATTACATATCAATAATACCCTAGTTTGTAAACAACATTACTATACCTTTGCACAATCCATGAGTTTCATGTTACATAAAATTAGTCATAATTATCCCCGCAAAGAAGCCTGAAACTTGTTTTTAAAAAAGGCAAAGTCTCAAACACTCTGTAAAACTCCTTATAATTTTCACTTAATTAAATGCCTTATTGAATGCATATAATCTGTTTTGATGGAAAAGCCTCAGTTTAACATATGCAATTTGTGTGGGAAATTTTTTATGACAATAGTAATGCAATAAAGGTGTTTGATCAATGCATTAGTCTATTAATGTTTTTGACTTCTATATAACAATTGTGTTTATTTTGGACATTTTTTATCATACAGTAATTATATATAAATTCTTTAGTTATAAATTATATATTCCCAGCTTACGTTGTTTAGCGCCATTGTAGTAATGATACTGTTATAATCTTGGATTCAACACTCACGATATGCCACAGATACCACTTCAACCACCTAGAAGCTGAAAACCCTTTATTTAGTTTGGTTCATATTCAAAATTCGTGACTACATGTTTAGATACAATTACAGAATGTATATTAATGAGGCATTGAAACAAATACTAATCTTATGCATATTTACATATAGCATTCTCTTACCGTGAGTAAAAATGGTACCATCGAATCAACCTTGTATATGGGTTTGTAATATGTATGCCTTTTGAAAAATCTCCTCCAGTTGATTGGTCAGTTTAAGAACTTTGCATCTTTTGGTTATATCCAGTAATTACTTGTGTCATGTCATACAAAGGTTCCATTCTTTTTACTTTGGAATTGAGTTGTATAGTGTTGATATTAGTTATTACTAGTAATGATGGTGTTCTTACTTTGTGTACTCCAAAAAACTTGTTTTATTTTCTTTGCGATGCTTGATGTTTGGGTTTCTTGTTTTTTTGGGTATGTTTAGTATATGATGTTAATGTTCACGTTCTTTTTTCGAGGTCCTATGCCTATAGACCGATGATCGTAAAGTATATTGATGCATGCGCCTTGTCTTAAGTATGAAGCATGGATGTAGAAAGTGGTAAAGTTATGATAGAAACATATGAATCTTGTAAATGGAAATAATCCTGATGAGATGAAAATGGATTGAGAGTTATATAATTGTGTCTTAGATAGCATAGAAACATATGAATCTTGTAAATGGAAATAATCCTGATGAGATGAAAATGGATTGAGAGTTATATAATTGTGTCTTAGATGCATCTTAAAACCACGCTATTATTTCATCATTCATAAGACCACATAGTTCCCTAGATGTAGGAGTACTTGTTGGACAGCATTGGTCAATTTATGTCCTCTTTTGGGATACATTATGTTTTGTTGATTTTGTTGCATATGTAATTTATATTATTTTTTTTCAAAGCAAAAGAGGATAAAATGATTTTTCTATTAAGGAATAATCTACCCATTTTTACTCCTCGCCCATTGTCGTGCCCTTACTCTTTTTGTGACCTCATTCTTTCGAGTGGGACCTGATTACCTGACCTTCCCATTTCACCACCTCTATACCATGTAACTTTCCTTGTATCTAGGCCTTAAGGGCATAGATATGTGAGAGCCTGTTCAAACTTCTGTATTTTGTTTGTTTCATATCAAGTTACTCTTTCCATCGTAACTTTCCTTGTAACATATGCCTTATGGGGCATTAGAATGAACCTGTTAGCAAACTTCAGTATCCCTGCATTTGTTTATAGACATTTTATTCTATCAACTTTCTTACTATGTAGAGTATTGGACGGTATTGAAGATAAGATACTTAGCAGTACCTACGAAAATCAAATGTGTTCAGACAGTTTGTGCGAAGAATTGTACTGCTACAAAATGAAGCATAAGAAAGACATACATGGACTCTCTGCAACACAAATTATCCAAAATTCCTAATTTCGTTGCCCGCAAAACTATGGGTTGCGGTGTGCACTTGACCAAAGTGTATAAGGTCCTAACACCCAGAAATCGGTAGAAGAAGTCCCCTCAAAATATTCAGAAACGTCAGGATGCTAATATTTATCAAATTTTGATGTGTGGCTAGTAAGGCTACGTCACTACGAAGCCACAAGCATAAGAGCATACCAACAGGACGAGTCTTTTGGCCCAGATAAACAGTACGAAATCATGTGGGATCTATAAACAGCAGAGGACAAAAGGCTTACTCAACATCGTAGACATTCTGTAAAATTATGAGACTGTCTTCCAGAGCCAAAAAGTCGAAGAGAGGCAATCTACACATTCAATGTCATGAGAAAAAATACAACGTCCCTATCCCTCCAAATTCTAGCGCTTTTAAGGTTTGTGAGTGCTTTATTGCAAATACCATAAAAATGTTAAGGAAGCTCAGGAAGATTTTTTAACGACCATGAAAGATAGATTCTGTACCTGACCAGAAAACGTATAGTTTATAAATCCGAAGGTGTGAGCGGATCCTAATTTTCTGCCTATGGCACTGAAATATACAGAGATAATATATAGTGACGGGTGTAGACCTGATAATTGATGGACATACGTGAATCTATTGTTGATAACCAATGCAAAGCAGTTGGGTAGGATTGAAGCTGGATTTGAGTATAATTAAAAGACATGGAATATAACGATTGTTCAACCCACTTCCTATATATACAGGCTTTATGTACAATACATACGTGAAATAGAAAACCGGATTGAAGATTCAGTCTGAGACATTTCTTGAAAATGAAAAAAGAAATTATGGTTGTCAAGGTCTGAGTGTAGCTGTGTGACAATGCAATTAATTAGTGCATTTGTTATGTAAAAATGTTAACAAGCTCAGAAAATGCATATAGAGGTTTTAAATGAGATGGAAAGTAAAGGGGTGAAGCCAAATTTCAATGACTTGAACCATCCTTTAGATATCAAGTTATTCTGAACGAAAAGAAAGACTGATGAATGCTTTTAAGGTTTTTTATGAAGGATGAACAAGATTTGAGTCCCGATGCTGAATACGTATAACTATAAAGATTAAAAAGTGTAATAGTGAAAGGTGATATAGAGAGATGGGGCTTCCTTAAAGTTTGGAAATGTTATGAAAAAATGAAGCAGTTTGTACCATAGTGCTTTCCATACTTTATTGTCGTGTCTTATCAAAATGGGATAGTAGATAATCAGATGCTTCTCACGCCTGAATGTTTAAATGGGAAGAAATTATTAGTCGTAGAAAGGAATTAGACACACCTAAGGCTACTATATGTGGGCCTGTTGAGGGAATTGCTTATATAGAGCAACGTCCCGAGTGCAAAGATGTGCTAATGAATTTCTATTCAGCAAAAGCGAACCATAATAGTAAAAAGAAAGAACCAAATGTTTGCGATTAAGAAAGCAAAAATTCACAATACGTTTTGATCGCAAATGCTTCAGTTTCCTTATTCAGTTTAAACTTCTTTTCTGCTAAAAATGTTTCCCGTTCATATTTCATTTATTTAATTTATTTCAGTAGTTGAGTATTATGTCAAGATTACCAACTTTTTATGGTCAAAATAACCAGTCACGAGTCAACCGTTACAAAAAAATTTGATTTCAAGGTAAACCAACTTTAATTCGTTGATTATATTTAATACAACTCGGGTACCAAAATGGGGGTCGGATGGCATCTGAAAAAAAAAACTGTGATGATAACTTTCACTCAGTGGTTTGATCTTTTTCTTACCGTGAACACAAGAAAAAACATTTGATTCCTGATAATAACAACAAATCAATAAGGATTTTTGAAACTGGTACAGATTTTTATAATTCTGCCTAAAGAAGAGAGAAATCAGTCATACCAAATTGGTATCTTTTTGATAGCAATAAGTCCTTTGTTGATTTATCTATTTGTATGTCTTATTTATGAACACATAGAGAATACTAAATGAATACTTGCCACATTCAATTATGTTATGCCAGGAGATCGTAATAATTTCTAGCTCAATATTAACGGTAAATAGTGCAAGTTGGATAAATTCTTATACAGGATTACACACATTTAGGTGTAGAGTTATTTGTTATAATTTACATATACGAGACATTCTTATAAATTTAAGAAAAGTGTAATAAAATGACTTCTAAGACAATTTGTGACAGTAAAACAGAAAAAGCCATAGATGTATGATAACGAAGCGATTCAATCATGACCGTAACAATGACCCTGTTCATAATATGAAAACCCTTCTACTGCTTCAAAACTGAAGTAATTAAGTATTAAACCTTGATACAGGTCATGTGGTTGATATTAATTTTCCTTCAGCGAATTATGCAGAGTTTGTAGTCCAAGTGTATAGTGGTGATTAAGCATTTATGGTACCATGAATATGAAAGTGGTTTTAAAAGATGATTGTCTTGAAATCCACTGTTTCATTCAACTTCGTTTATGCTACAGAACATCAAAATCACAGTCAGTCACTGTGTTCCTCAATTACATTCTTGACCTAGTATTCATGTGATGCTAAAAGTGTATGAAATAGAACCCTAATTGTGATCAAATCCTCATTTACATTTATTAGAACACAGACCAATTTACTGGACGCAGTTTTAAATCATTAGACTTTTCAGGAACATATAAGGTTAAAACCTTGGAATTCATATTTTAAGAGGGACATACCATAGGAATCGCGGTTATCTTTTTACCTATCTTCTTTGGGTGGACACAACAAGCCATAACAACCAACAAAGTTGTGTCCGCGATGTGGTAATCCAAACAGCTCATTTGGGTTCTTTGTTGGAAGGTATATATGAAACGAGTATATGTTTTGGAGTTTAAAACCTCCAAGAAAGGAATACTTATGGAATGAAAACTTGTTCTGGTTATTATTTGTATTCGCATTCTCTTTGGGAGAATTTATGTCGTAGGAGAAGGACTTTGTTACCCCATTGATAAATTTGACTGTTAAATTCGATATCCTCATTGTATGTAACCTTATTGCAAGTTCTGTAATACCTTCTTTAGCGTCTTTGATAAGATGAAGAAGGCCTTTGATAAGATTTTAGATTTATGAAAGACTTAAAATCAAGAGTTTAGACTAATGATATTAATGCGTTTTAGACGTCCCCGATTCTTTAGACAGACCTCATTGATAATAACATGGTGCCTCCGCTAGCGAACGGCGAGTAATCCTGTAAATAAAAAATTTTTGGCGAGTAGATGAGTTCTATTCGTATGTTTTCTGTGACGAATTACGAGTAAACTATGTTGTAAAAGGTTATCTCGCAACTCATTTATTGTCACTACGACTATAAAAGTAATAAAGGGAGTTTTGTATGAAAGAAAACATGAAGAATATATGAGAGAAATCCGACATATATAAACGATAAAAAGAAATGTAAAAATAAACCCAAATGTTGTAAACTAGAGGTGTATTACATTAAGCTAGTTAGAGGTCACCTACGATCCATGATTAAAATAAATAGTTATAAAACAAATGGTAGTTTTGTACCAGTAAAATAAATGATAAGCTTCTCATCGGTTTTGGTACAAAGTGTTATATTAATTGTAGGAAAAATTACACGGATCGTTCCTGTGGTTTACCCAGATATCAATGTTTTGACCCAATTTGATTTTAATTTACACTGATGGTCCCTATTTTAAATCAAACATGTTAACACTGGATATTCCATACTCTTGAAAAGTAGGGACTATCCGTGTAACAAAATTTCAAACAAAGCTTAATCACACATTTAGTCCCTATTTTTATGAAAAAATAGGGACCATTAAGTGTAATATATTTGAAAATATATTAGGGACCTATCATTGTAAATTAAAACAAAAAGGGACGAAACATGATTATGGGAAAACCACAATGACGCTCCCTGAAATTTTTCCTACAATTAATAAAGACACTTAGTACAACGCGATGAAAGCTATCATTTATTTAACATGGTATCGAAAACCAACTCATCTGTTTTATTATAACTATTTATTTTCCTGTATCGTAGTGACCCTCTAACTCGCTTAATATGTTTATTACACCATCTAGTTACAAATTTTGGGTTTATTTGTTACTTTTTCTTTTTATCGTTATATATGACGATGATTATCATACATCTTCATGTTTTCTTTTCATCAAACTCCCTTTATACATTCAGATAGATCGTAGTAAATAAATGGGGCGTAGTACCATCTTAACACAAAATATAATCGTCATTCTTCACGAAAACATACAAATAGAAACATAACTCGCCAAAATTTTTAATTACATGATACGTCTTCCGTCGCAATGCGGGATGCACAATGATATAACAATGAGGTTGTCTAAGGAATCGGGACGTCTTAACGCAATATATCATAGATAAAACTACCTTGATTAAAGTCTTCATAATCAAAATCTTTATCAAAGGCAATTCTTCATCTTAACATAAGACGCTATAGGCACAGACACAGTCTTATTAACAGACTTGCAAAAGTATCCATACAAAGAGGAAAACGAATTAACTGTCCAATATCCAATTGTGTGATAACAATGTCCTACTACCTACTACAAATCAAGAATGGCGAATATAACCAAAGATTGACTTCACTATAATTTGAAATTATCCTTTCATTTGAGTGTTATAAAGACCAAAACAAACTCGATTCCAATACCTCCAAAGAAACCCAAAATTGCTGGTTTTGATAACCACATCGTGTGACACAAACTTGGATTACGGTTTGTTAAGGAATGTTGAGTCCCACCCAAAAGATAGGTAGCAAAAGAGTAACTCGAATCCTATGGCTTTCCCTAAAACTCTGAATTTCCCAGTTTTAACTAACTGTTCCTGAAAAAGTCTAATGGATATAAAACGTCGTCATTAATTGGTGTTATCTCTAACAAAAGAGTGATTGATCACAAACTAGGTACTATTTCATAACACTTTTAGCATCACAAGAATCAAGATGACAAGAAAGATAAATTGAAGGAACAATTACCTGAGCGATGTTATTATGAATGATGTAGCAAAACGAAGTTGATTGAACCATTGGATTCCGTCAAGACATCATCTTTAAAACCAAATATAGATTGCATGGTCACCTATAAATTGCATAATCCTTCACTGGACTACAAACACAGCAATTAGTGCAAGTGAAAACAAAATATACCACATGCAGTCTCCAAGGTTTAACAAATTTCAAGAGATTTTTGAAGAAGTAGAGAAGGTTTCAAATTTGACATGCTCCATTGTTCAGTTTTCAGATTTACTGCTCTAATATCACTATGCTTTTTGTTTCAGTCCCCAAATTGACTTATGAGATTCAATAAATTACCGTATTAGAATTATTTAAATAATGTCACGTATATGTAACATTAAAGGCAAAATAAACTACACCACAAGTGTAACCAGTAATAAGAATAAATACCAACTATAATTACTGTTAATAAAGAGCTAGAAATTAATAAGACCTGTCAAACTAAATAGAATGTTGGCAAGTATACATTAATAGTATCTCAATAGTTATAAAAGAGAAATACAAAAAATCAATCAACAAAGGACTTATTTCATCAAAGAAAACCGAACTTTGGTCTGATTTCTCTCTTAGGTCCCATAAAAAACTAGTAAAGTTTCAAAAATTTTGATATGATTTATTAACAATAACTGTTTTCATGTGTCAGTTAAAAAGAAGGATCAAACCTGGGGGTGAAATTATTCAACGAGTCAGATGCCACGACCTCATTTTGTCCGAGTCAGATTACATATAATCAAAACTTATTAAAGTTGTGTATACCATAAACAAATTTTTTGAAACTGTGGGATGGTTATTTTGTGCCCATAAAAAGTTGGTAATTTGAAACACTAAAAACAGAAAAGTTAAAAGAATAAATGAAATGAACGGAAACATTTTAGCAGAAAAGAAATTAACCTGAATAAGGAAACTGAAGCATTTGCCCGATCAAACTCATTGTGAATCTTGCTTTCTTAATCGCACAATGGTTCTTTAACCAATAGGTTCAGCTTTTGCTGAAGAAATTCAAGCAACATCTGTCACGGCGTTGCTCTGATAAAAGCAACTTCCTCACCTCCCAAAAGTTCAGCCATGGTGGTCTAATTCCAACTCACATCATTTCTCCCATTAACAATACAGGCTAGAGAAGCAACCTGATTTTCACACAACTACCCATTGATAAGAACAGAGAAAAGTATTGTCAAGCTAGGTACAAGACTGCTCTTATTCATAAATTTCCAAACTTCAGAGCCATCTCAATATCACCTTCTCACTAAACATCTAATCAATAATAGTATACGATATCAGCATCCGGGTCAAAATCTTGATACGAACCTTCTAAAAACCTTAAAAGCTTCAACAGTTTCTTGTACGTTCAATCAAATGATACAAAGGATGTTACAAGTCCTTGATTTTGGCTTCACCCTTTTACTTTCCATCTCAATTAAAAACTCTATAAGCATGTTTTTGGATGCTTGATTGAAACTTTACAAAATGCACAATTAATTGCATAAGTAAACAGCAACATCAGCCATGACACAATTCTTTTCCATTTCAATAAATGTCATCTACAGTCATCTTCAATCCGGTTTTCTATATCCGTAAGTATGAACACAAAATTCAGAGTATAAAAAGGGATGGTGGGTATGACAAGTCGGTAAATTCCATAGTCTCTTAAGTTATATCAATCGCTTCTTCAACCCTACCTGTCTTTTTGCATAGGAAAACCACCAAGAACGTATGGTCACAATATCAGGTCTACAACCGTCACTAATCATTTCTCTGTAAATTTCCCGTGCCATAGGCAAATTAGGATCCCGTCCCCAACCTTCGATTAATAAACTATACGTTTTTATCTGGTCAGGATACAATCATCTTTCATTGTTGTTAAAATCTCCTGAGCCTTTGCCTAACATTTTTGGATTTTGCATAAAGCACTCAACAAAACCATTAAAAGCAGCTAGATTTGGAGGACTTGTTATTTTTTCCATGACATTTGAATGTGTAGATTGCCTCCGATCGACTTTTGTGCTCTGGCCATACCGTCTCATATTATACAGAATTGTCTCGATGTTGAGTAATCCATTTGTCCTTCATGTCTGGATTATTAAGATCCCACAAGATTTCGTACTGTCCTATCTGGCCAAAGAGCTCGACCATGGCTATGTAAGCCTTTATGCGAGTTATCTAAGTGGACGTTTGCTACTAGCCCAATCAAAAAATTGATAAATTAGCATCCCTGCGTTACTGAATCTTTTGAGGACTTCTTCTACCGATTCGGGTGTAGGCCTTATACCACTTTGGTCAAGTGCAACCGCAACCCCTAGTTTTGGGCAAGACATTAGAATTTTGGATATTTGTTTTGCAGGATCAAGTATGTCTTTCTTTGCTTCATTTGTGCAGTACATTCTCGCACAAACATGTCTGAAACTTGATTTTGTAGGACTGCTAAGTACTCTCATCATACCGTCAATACTCACCTAGAAAAGTTGAAGAATAAACATGATATTAAACAAACAGGATACAGAAGTTTGCACAGGCTCAACATCTAATGCCCATAAGGCATAGTTACAAGGAAGATGTTACGATGGAAAGAAATAAACAGATATTAAACAAAAAACAATACAGAAAGTTTTTGCACAGGCCTCAACATCTAATGCCCATATAGCATAGTTACAAGGAAAGTACGATGGAAATAGATTAGGTGAAAAGGAAGGACAGGTAATCAGACCCACTCGAAGACAGGTCAAAAAGAGTAAATGGTCCCGAATGGGCAGTAAAATGGGGTAGATTTTTCTTAATAGAAAAATCCTTTATCCTCATATTGCTTTGAAAAAAACAAATATAATAACATATGCAACAAAATCAACAAAACTATAATGTATCCCAAAGAGGACCTAATTGACCAAAGATGTCAACAAGACTCCCATCTAGGAACAATGTGGTATAAGAATGAAGAATAGAGAGCAGTGTTAGTTAAGTAATGCTATCTAAGACAACAATTCTAAACTCTCAATCCATTTTTCATCTCATCAGGAATAATTGTCCATTTACAATATTCATATGTTTTTCTATGCTATCAAATAGACACAATTATATAACTCTGCAATCCCATTTTCATCTCATCAGATAGTCTCCATGATACAAGATCATGATGATATCTATCATAACTTTTACCACTTTTCATACAACCTTGACTCATACTTAAGACAAGGCGCATGCACAATACTTAATTCTACGATCATCGGTCATTGGCAGACCGAAAAAGAACAACCATTAACATCATATACTAAACATACCCAAAAAAACAAGAAACCCAAACATCAAGCATCGCAAAGAAAATAAAACAAGTTTTTTGGAGTACACAAAGTAAGAACACCATCATTACTAGTAATAACTAATATCAACACTATACAACTCACTCCACAGTTACAGACTGCACCAATGTATGCATGACACAAGTCATTACTGGATATACCAAAAGATGCAAGTTCTAAACAGACCAATCAACTGGAGGAGATTTTCAAAAGGCAAACATATTACAAATCCAAATAAGGTTGATTCGCTGGTACCATTTACTCACGGAAATGCTATATGTAAATATGCATAAGATTAGAATTGTAACAATGCCCTCATTAAAACTTTCTGATTGTACATAACAAGTAGTACGAATTTTGAATTATGAAACCAAACTAAATAAAGGGTTTGCATCTATGTGGTTAGTGGTATCTTTGGCACTCGTGACGTGTTGAATCAAGATATAACAGAAATTCCACATGGGTAAAACAACCAAAAGCAGGGATATATAAATTAAAATCTAAAGAATATATAACTACTGAATGAAAATGTCCAAAAAAAAACACATGTTCTAAGAGTCAAAACCATTAATATACAAAGCATTTTGATTCAAACGACCTTTCAGTGCATTACTATTGTCATAAAACTTTCCCACAATTGCATAAGTTTATAACTGAGCATTTTCATCAAACAGAAATATGCATTCAAGTAAGGCATTTTATAATTAAGATAAAATTATAATGAGTTATACAGTAGTGTATGAGCTATGCCCTTTTTTTAAACAAGTTTCAGGCTTCGTCTGCGGTAAAAATATGACTAATTTAATGTCACATTAGACTCAGTGGATTGTGCACAAGAGGAAAATCATGGTTGTACAAACTAGTGAAATATTGATATGTAATATTAATCATATAAAAGTTTAGCCCAACATGAGCATAAAACACGTACATGCTACTTAGGCCTGTGTTTGAGTGGTTTCCTTATAAGGGCTAATATAGGCTGAACTTTTAAATTAAGTCTACTAATAAAAGTATCGTTTGTCTACACTAACTATATGAAGTAAAAAGCCCCTATAAGCCCAACCCATAAAAGGGTCAAAAACTTATGATCCGCACTTAAGAACCAATAGTACATATAAGTACCAATAGAAATATATAACAAATACCAACATCAACTCATTTAGATTATTTTCCTTTTTTTAGAAATTTTGCAATAATAAGCTCAGCCTCAGCTTATTTGCCAAACAAGTTTACAAAAATATAAATTTCAATCGGCTTATAATATAAGCTCTAGCCCCAGCCTATTTCGCCAAACATACCTTTTAGATATATAAGAATCAGTCACGGATCTAGGTTTTTTCATATTTTTTTGCTGATATTGAATGTTTTGCTGTCGGGTTTAATTATCAGTATCGAGTTTTATTCTGGTTTACTTTTGGGTCATCTTTCGTACCAAAAGACTTGCCAAATTAACAAATAAGTACTATAATTAGTTGAGTTAAACTCGTAGACCAAAAATCGGCACCTAGTTGAAAGGCAAACCATAAAAAATTGTAAAAGCAAATCACTATAGATTAAGATCACTCGCATGACAAAAGATATATGTAGAATAATATCTAATTAAGAAATAATTATTTGAATCTTAACCTACAGAATTTATTTCATCAAATGGCTAAGATTAAATCATAATGTTAATATTAATTAAAAACCCACTTTCATCCTATATTCTAAAGCTTAAAATACCTCACAACCGTTAATCGTTACGCGAAATTTAATTATACCATCGCAAAAAGCATTAAATTATCTTTCTATAGACGGACACTTTTATATACTTTCGACGAATTTTTTTTAAAATTTCCGCTCAAAAAAAATCACACGTGACTCGAAAAATCACATGAGACTCGAAAAATCACATGTGATTTACTCCCTCCGTCCCAAAATTCTTGTCCCCTATAGTACTTTTACAAGTCATTATCGTCCAACTATAGACATTAAAAATATTTTTGTTTGTGTTATATAATACTTGATGAAAAGTATATGAATAGATTCGTTTTTAAATGTATTTTCATAGTTATGATTTTCATCAAGTATTATATAACACAAACACAAATATTTAAGGTCAAAGTCGAAAGAAAAAGACTTAAAAAGTTAATAGGGGACAATAATTTTAAAACGAGAGAGTATTACTTTAAAAATCACACGTAAATTTGTAAATTCACATGCGATTAATGAATTTATGAAATCACACGTGATTTATTACTTTAAAAATCATAAGTGAATTTGTGAAATCACATGCGATGTATGAAATAGCACGTGAATTTAAAACAACAATCACCAGTGATTTTGTACAAATACATGTAATTTTTCTTGGACAAAATTTTTGAACACTAAACAGTCATCAAAAGTATATAAAAATGACCGTCAACTGAAAGATAAAATATTAACGACGTTAATTTAAAATAACACATGTGATATATTATAATCACTCATAGTTTTATTAAAATACGTGTTAGATACTTTTTATTTAGGTGGTGGGTAGGAAACCAAAAAACCGAACCTTTTATTAGGGGTGTGCAGGAAACCGAAAAACCGAACCTAAACCGAAGAACCGAAACCTAAAAAACCGAAATCGATTGAAAAACCGATGGTTCGGTTTTCGGATTTTGAAAAAACCGAAGTTTTTGGTTCGGTTTGGTTTTAGCATTAAAGAAAATCAATATAAACCGAACCGATCTTTATAAACATGGGAACAAAAATAAGTTATGATTGAAGCTAAGGGACGATGAATATGCTTCACTAGATTAACTATATTATGTCGAGTAACAACTATTTCTTTCATATGCTTCTGAACATGCCGTTTAGGACACATGATAAGTTCTCTTCTAGATTTTTTTTGTATTTATTAGGTTTTTATCATTGTTATGTTGTTGCTTTATAACACGTAAACAATTTTTTTTATGATTTTATATGGTCATTTGTTTCTTATTTTCATTGTTGTGTTTTTTGTTTTTCTTGTTTGGATTGTTTCGTTTAAGCTTTGAAGGTGTTGGTTTATAATATATTCCAAATCGACTTTGTAAAAGCAAAGCTCAATAAATTTTATAGAAACCGAAAAAACCGAAAATAAACCGACACCGAAAAACCAAACCGACACAAAACCGAAACCGAATGGTTTCTAAAAATCAAAAACCGAAATTTGTCGGTTCGGTTTCGGTTTTATACAAAAACCGAACCAAACCGAACCATGCTCACCCCTACTTTTAATTCAACATAGTCTAATGGGTTATGAATAACAATGTTATGAAACCCAAATCCAAAAATGTAGTTTCCAAAAGAATTAGCTTTGCAATTAAAAAAGACTAGCGACACAACTTGTTTCTCGTTTTACTTCCAATACTATGTAATCAATAATAGGGGCACTTACATCTATATCATTACTAAAGTTTAATATTATATCAATGTCCTTCTCACTTTTGTGATTACGTTAATATCCTTTCGAAACTTTGGTAATTACATCAATATCCTTCTCACCTTTGTAATTACGTTAATATCTTTCTCAAACTTTTGAATTCACATGCATATCTAAAAATTAACATGTTCTTTCATCTCTCGAGGCCAAAAAGTATATATAAAAAATATAATTATGATCAATATAGGAGATAGACAAAAGATATATAATAGTTTCAAAACATAAAATAATTATAATTATGATTTAATTTATTTTTGAATATATATGAGAAGTTAAAAGTTTGTGAAAGATATTGATGTAATTACAAAAGTTGGGAAAGGGCATTGATGTAATTACAAAACTGAAAAGGATATTTATGTAATATTAATTTTCAAGAAGGATATACATGTAATTCTCCCTATATATTAAGTATCAAAAACTCAAGTGTAGGGGCGTATTAATAAACCCCAAGTCATGTATTATTTATGTTCAAGCAAATGGCATGGCAAAAGTGTACGAAAAAAGAGAACAAGAAAAAGGAAAATAAAAAAATATAAAAAAGTAAAAAAAATATATGGGCTGCCATTTTGTTT
>BQNB010046087.1:7426-43910 GCA_026074375.1 Tanacetum coccineum | reverse complement strand
CAAAGTCAAAAGATAAAGGCTCAAGATCAAGATCACAAAGCATGAATGAACAAAGCCATTACAAACAAGACAAGACCAAAATAAGGCAAAGCATAAACGTCAAAAGCCATATCTTCAACGTCAGGGGAGACAATGATAAAACAAAGCAAACTCCTACAAGAATGTCATCGGTGGTACAGAGGAGTTTGAAGAAAGAGACCTCAACATTAGGGGAGATTGTTAGCCTTAATAATATTAAGTCAAACAAGAATGTTATCGTTCTTATAAAGTCAAACTAGGTCTTGTATTGTAATAGGCTAGTCGGGTTCAACGGGCTTGGATTCTAAACTAATATTGTCTGTGTTTCGGGCTCAAAGCCCAAGTTATGCCAAGCCTGGCCCAAGTTACAAGCCCACACGCCTACTAGAAAGGCTTGGGTATAAAAGAAACCCTCTCCACACATGGAGAGGGTGTTGGTTGCATTTTCTCACACTTGTAACTCACCTTTCTCTCTCTAATCTAACCTTCCTAGTTTTCTCTCTTCCTTTTCTTTCTTTCATTTGGCCGGCTCATTTAAGAGCATATTTGGGTTTGCTTATTGTTGTTGTGAAAGGATTATAAGACCAACAGAGTAGTTTTGATGCCACGGTTGACATTGATAATCTTCATGAGGACCCTCACATTTTTCACAATTAAGATATTGTTGTGGAAAACTCGGTGAATTTTGTGGATAAAAATTATCGTAGCCCGGTTCATGCTCATAGACAAGCGGTACCCGTAGAGGACAATCATAACCATAATGAGCGTCGTTTCCACATAATTCACACGAGTATGATTCGTACTAGGGTTGTGGAAGGTGGGTGAAAACGTTTGGAGGATCATTGAAAGAGTTTGGATTAGGAGCATCAATGGATGAATTTCCATCTCTTGAAGCGCAAAACCAGCAAAATCCTTCTCTAAGACCATATCCACACCACTTGCAATTACACCGTTGACAACGTACATCATCTTCTAACGGATCTCCATACCTAAAACAATAAAATTGGTCGAACGAAGATGTTTGGGGTTGTGAAGGTGGGTAGGAAAAATCGAGTGTTTCATCATTTGAAATGGGATCGGGGTTACAGACAAACTCGTCTCTGAAACTTACATTGGTACAATGCCGACAATTTCCACCGTTAAATGGACCTCCACACCACGAGTACCTTGAAAACCAAGACATGTTGAAGAATTATCGGATAAGAATGTAGAGAGAATAAGAATTAAACAAATAAGAGGACAGAGAAGAATAGTTATAGATTTTTAAAATAATACATAAGGAAAAGAAATAATAAAAATAAGAAAGAAAAATATTTTTGGTAACCGAAAGTCAAAGGTGTACGGTAGCTCTCTAGAAAACGCACAAAGAAGCGGATGAGCGGGTAAGCGCGAAGCATTTTAAAAACCGTCTCCTTTCGGGTCGAAGTTCGTAGGATCGACCCTCCTTATACCTTTCTTATATTTTGTTAATCTAAAGGTGAGCCGATTTAACAATTGACAACACGGTTATTTTCAATATTAAAAGAAAATAAAAATAGAAGTATAAATTTTTTTTGTATTTTTATATAAAATAAAATGAAAACTTTCACGAGGAAAGGATCTTCAAGGCTCGAACACGAATAATCCCGTAAAAATCGCTCCACCTCTCCCCGGCAACGTCGCTATTTTGATGAGTCGTTTAAGATACGTATCAAACAAATAACCCTCAGTAATATATATATATAATACATATACATAAGCAAAGTATCATACAATTTATTCTTAGGAAAGAAAAATAAGTAATCAACACGGGTATCGTTCTCCTCGGTGAGAGGTGAATGGAAATCTACGTTCATGTTGCAAATCGAGCTTGATAGTCATTTAAGTTTTGAATTTGGTTTCAAAATCTAATAACGCAAAGGGAAAGCATATAAAGGCATGTTAAACTAGGAATTAAAGCAATTAAACATTATAGACGACATTTCAAGCAAATTAAAACAAACTAAAAACAAAAATTAACTAATTAACTAAAAATGACAAAATTAAACTCTAAAAACTCAAAATACAAATTTCTAAACTAAAATGCATTAAACTATTTTTTAAAACACAGATTTTTTTTTTTTTGACATTTTAAACTATTTAAACCTATTTTTTAAACTAAATAATACTAAAAATTAAGTTATAAATATTAAACTTAATTATAAAAATTTGAGAAAATTACTAAAAATACTAGATACTATTCTAAGGGTTTATAAAGAAAAACGAATCAAAAAGATTAAGCCAATAAGCTGCTAAAATTCAATAAGCTGAATAAGCTTAAACTTAAACTAAGTATTAATAATAAATGGTGCAAAGCTATAACTGAAAAAGTTCCAAGGGCAGTGGTAAGGCGTGTGTGTTATGAGAGGGAGGTCACAGGGTTGAGTCTTGTGACCTACCTTTTTGCAAAAGCATTTTTTTTATTTTCTTTTTGAAAAAGCTAAAGTCCAAGGAAAAATAAGCACTTTTAATAAAGCAACTTTTTACCAGACTTTAACAATAAGTTGGAATAAGCACAAAAGGAAGTGACAGTTTGGTTTTTTAAGTATTTGACATAACAAGCTAAAACTATTAGGAATTTTTGACTCAATAAGCTAAAAAGAAAACTAAAAAGCTAAAAACAGATTTTAACCTTGACTTAATAAGCTTTAATGACTAGAAATAAGCAAACAAATTAAACTGAAAAGCATCAAAAAGCCTTAAGACAGTTTGACCTAAAAACCACGTTTAGAGGACTTTTTACCAACTTTTAAGCTAAGATTGAGACTATTAAGCACTAGAATTAAGCTAAAAAGTAAAAATAGATAAAGAATAGGACCTAATAAGCACTAATAACTAGATTTAAGAAAACCAAGTAAGCTGATAAGTACTAGAAGGCAATAAGACAATAGACTCAAACAGAGGCTTAAAGGACTTTTGAAAACTTTGAGCTTAAAATTTAGGACTAATAAGCATGTGAAATAAGCTGAAAGGTTAAAATAGATAAATCACTTAACTCAATTAACTCAAATAAACAAGACTTAAACAAAGAAGATTAGAAAATAAGCTAAAAAGGACAAATGCAGATGACAGACTACTACTACTTGTTTTTAGCTTTTTAAGATAAAATGACTAAATTATAGCTTAAAAATAAGACTTAATAAGCAAGATTAGAGACTAAAAGTTAAAAACAAATCTAGAATGACAATTGGAAAACACAAATAATTTGGACATAGGAACATTGATTTAGAAAATAAGCTTATAGAAGACACATAAAATTGACAGTTAATACTACCATATATTTTTTGGCTTTTTGATTTCTCTTGACTACTAAAATTAAGACACAAAACTTACTTTAAACTCATAGAAAAATGAACAATGATGCAATAGAAACCAAATTAAGCACACCAAAAACTACATCTTAAGCATACCTTATAAGCTTTAAACAGTGAAAACAGATTAAGAATTAATCTAGATGGAGACAAGTAAGCACAAATAAGCCCTAGAAATAAACTAACTCTAATAGCAGTACTAACTGCTTATTCAAGCAGTTTTAACTGAAACTTTTAAAAACTCTGATAACGCCTAACTTATACATGTTTTCGACGGCGTTATTTGCATTTATTTTATCATTTCTCGTGAACTTTTGGTACTTAATCAAGTATATTTGCTATTATATGTTCTAGGTACGTGTCGTGGAAGAATACGGAAAGAGAATTCAATTATCTACAACTTTGGAAAAGGCCACTTGCTGAAAATACCAAAAATGCGCCGCACTTGCCCAAAAACCGGCGCACTTTCTGTCTAATCAGCCTTGTTCACTATTTTGATCATAACTTGGTCATACGAACTCCATTTTAGTTGATTCAAGTGGCCACGCGAAGAGAATTCAGTTATCTACAACCACGCAAAAGACCAAGGGCTGGAAATGCCAAATGTACGACGTACTTGTAAAAAAGTGCGACGCACTTTTCCACTAGAACTGAAAAGTCGGGCATTTAATGAAGACAACATTTACACCTCAATTGCTGCGCACTTTTATGCAAGTGGGGAGCACTTTTGCCCTGAAAAATCCTATAAATAGCCTCTTATTCCTCTTATTCTTCACACATCCAACACAAATAATCCCACTTAGTGTGGAACACTTAGGAAAGGTGTTTTAGAGGATAAAGGCTTGAAAAAATTTTGATCCAAACCACCCTTCAAACCACCATCACCACCACCATTAGAATCAAAGTAAGGAAGAGTTCTTGAAGAAGTTGGATAGTCTTGGTTGATATTCATCATTGTTCTTAGGTTTTGACCATCAAAGAGGCATAGTTGTAGTGTTATTTCTAATCTATAAGTAATTGCGACGAAATTGGTCTCATAGTTTCGGATTTGCTTTGAATATAATAAAAGTGTTCTTGGGATAATTTCTTGTGAGATCACCATTATTTGCTCTTGGAATTGGTATGAAATCTTGTTACTCTTTTGATTTAATCCTTGTTGAATCATGCATTGAATGTTATGTGTTTTGTTACTTTGATCATGGAGTAGTCATCTTGTGTTTGTTGGGCATAATGTCGATATTGGCTATGGAGTGTGTTGGATTGTGTTTATTGAATTGGTAAAACATATTTTATACAAGAATATAGGCGAAAGGGTTTTTTTTTCTTTACAGTGTGTTCTATCAATCACTCTAATATATTGTTTTAATAACTTATAAAGGGCCGAAATGATTCGTCGGTTATTAATCGAGTAATCACTTGTTATATTTAAATAGCCGAAAGGATTTATAACTTGTGATAACTCTATTTTCTAAAACTTATAAACACTATCCTAAACACTTCATTGTCTTAGTGATCATTGCCTAAACAAACATACCTTAATCATTTGATTGAATCATCTTTTAATTGCTTTCTTTGCATTATTCGATATATGCTCGTCTTGGTTAATTTGATCCGTGACAATCTTATTAACCTTAGCACCTTAATTACAAACTGTGAAAACTTCAATTCCCGTGGTATGACCTGGACTTACCTAAAGCTATACACGAACGGGTATACTTCCTGAGTGTTGTGTTTTTAATAAAAATCAGTATTTCTAGTATTATAAATTTAAAGCTTGGAAAACACACATCAAAGTTTTTGAAAAGGACAAAGTCCTTTTCAACCATGATTGGCCCATTAAATCTAAAAACGAACATCATCAAAAATCTGTTGCTTTCGCCAATGGAAGTAATAGCAATAATGATAAATTTCAATTAATAGAAAAATTCGCATCTCTAACTATAAAAATGGATTCTCAAATTATAAGCTTAAATAAAGAATTGCAAGATATGCGTGAGAAATATAATGAGCTTA
This sequence comes from Tanacetum coccineum, assembly GCA_026074375.1. Lineage (NCBI taxonomy): Eukaryota > Viridiplantae > Streptophyta > Magnoliopsida > Asterales > Asteraceae > Tanacetum > Tanacetum coccineum. The sequence goes on along the minus strand of BQNB010046087.1, from coordinate 38,550 downwards.
GAGAGGAAAACGCTTCTAAAAACCACCTGAATGATGACACGCCGATGTGTGAACGTCATGAAGCAAATTCCATCCAATTTGAAGGTTATCAAATCCAAAATTCTCATGATTCGTACTCTCATCAATCCTATCATGATCCTAATGATTCCAAAAAATCGCTCATAGAATTAATCAAATATGTAAGAAATGACCTCAAAGATTTCAAAAGATGCGTCCATAGCATGAGAACTGTTCATTGGAAACTTTTTGCTAGAGATGATGGTAAAACCACCGGTGTTTTACCTAACAAAGTATCTAAACCTATAGACCAAGAACCTCAATCTAAAATAGATTTCAAAAAATTAATGACTAAATTCTTGGATGATCAAAGAGTTTCAAATATGTTTGTCAAGAACAACGTTAACGATATGATTTAAAAAATGAAGCAAAATGAAAAGAATTTCCAAACTGAAATTAAAAATATGGAAATAAAAATAGATGAGTGGTCAAAATCTCAAAACATATCTTCTGAACAAACTGATAGGACTAAACCACAACCTCCTCCTCAAGCTTACACCGAGCACGTGAATGCCATATTCACCGGGAGTGGAAAGCCCAATTATCTTCCAAAGACTCAAAAAGATCCACCACCTCCTATTATCATTAACAATAAAATAAAAAAGATAAACCTATTAAGACATCGAAAGGAAACTATCACGTGGTAAAAACAAATGAATATCCATTCCGTGAGTATATACCAAAGACCCCATACTCCCAACGTTTAAATGTGGATCATTCCCATTTAAACGTATCATTAAGGAATCTTAAATCAAGTTGAGTATAACAAAAAAATAGTAATAGTAGTAATAATAAATAATAATAAACCTATAAAAAACTAAAATATATATATAAAACAAAAACTTTGCAGTCTTTAAGTATGTCACGCATTCGGCCGATGTGTTTCTTACCTCGATCTCTGCATCCAAAAAAGAATATTTTGAACTTTGTGGGTGTGTTCGCTGGAAACCCTCACGAGACTATAACTCATCCACTCGGGACACCGAGGGGTTTAAAGGCTTGTTGCATGCGCTAAATGCAACCGTGGTGCCTACGAAAGTGCGCTTTTGTATTTAATGTTTTTCTTGTAGTTGTGTTTATTTTGCAGATTTAATAAACTGGTGGAGCTTGGATTGGTGGTTGGCATTTTACACTTAGAGACTTATATAATTGGAGTATTATATTACATGTGGTAGAATACACATGCTTGGCGCTTCGTTTCGCGCCATATCCTTCATAATTCAGCCAAGCACTTATGAGCCCCGGGAAGTTTCAATTTTACGCATAATGCTCTACTTAAGTGTGGAGGAGCTCTCGCTCCTCACAAAAAAAAGAACGTAATGGAATCACTCAAGGATAGCTCCAACGTAGCTATATCTCTCTATGCCCCGGGAAGTACCGTTTTCCCTTAATTTTCCCTATTTTCTATATTTATCAGTTCTCACATTGAGGGCAATGTTCAACTTAAGTGTGGAGGGGTAGCAAATAGGAAAAATTAATCATGTCCCTCCATGTTTGCCCTGCAGAAATTTTCAAACTTTCAACTGATATTTTCTGGAAAATTTAAAAATTTATATATTGCTTTTCCAAAAACTTAAAAAATGCATACGCTTAGTAAGGCAAATCCAACCGGATTGACATTTTAACTAGCACAAAATCAACCCACTAAAATTGTGAGAAATTTAGCCTTAAAGAATTCGGGTATCCATCTTTGATACCCAAGATAATTTTTGCCTTTAGCTTGTTCGAGTTAGGGTTTGAATGCAGTCATATGTGTCTATTCCGTCGTTACGGATGTGTACGTATGGTCTTTGTCGCCTTTTCTGGAACATTGGTATTGGTATAAAGTTATATGAGTGGGCCGGTAATTTAGTAGCTCCAGAACTTGTGCTTGATCATCATTTACTAGACCGCAGTGAGGTTAATTTATAGACAAAGTCGTATGATAAGAGGTGAAATAAATCCCTATGTAATCATGTATCTGCAGCACTCGCTTTTAGTGTTGAGATCCCCAAAGTATCCTAAGAGTAAGAAAAATGTGCTCAATGAAGAAGAAGTTTTGTGCCAGCCTTAGTTATCACAGTATCTGGAATGAAAAGAAAAAAAAAAGAGAAAAGAAAAAAATGATAAAAGTTCAAAGTATAAGGCAAAGTTTTGGCACATGAAATCAAGTATCTGCTTTTCACCCTCATCATTATCACGGTTTGCCTCTTTGATATTTATGTCTAGGATCTCACGCCGCAACATGCATGTTGATATTTCTAGTACAAGCATATGGTAGCAACCTAGATTATGTATGTGCAATTAAGTGACTTCACAAATATAAAACCCTATCTGAGTGACTCATGTGAATTCAAAAACAAACACTTTCACTATGTGAGGTGCTCTGTTATATGTCTATGCCTGAAAAGTTATAAAACTGGTAAACACTTGTTAATGCTCAAATGATTTTTTCTCCATGTCATGATAAATGATCTTGTTTTCTCGCTTTAATTGCTTGAGGGTAAGCAATAGCTAAGTGTGGAGGGATTTTATAACGCCTAAATTATACATGTTTTCGGCGGCGTTATTCGCATTTATTTGATCATTTCTCGTGAACTTTTGATACTTAATCAAGTATATTTGCTATTATATTTTCTAGGTACGTGTCATTCTTATCGATTGCAAGTTGTCTAAATTGTTCTGTAGTATTGGAATCAGGATATGCTCCATAGCATTGGATGGTAGTACCGTTAGATTTGGGAATGTTCATCTTGCTAAGTTAATGGGTTATGAGACTATCAAATGCAAAATGTTGTAATCTCTCGGGTTTATTATGTGGAAGGGGTAGGGCATAACTTATTCTCCATGGGATAATTTTGTGATTCTGATCTTGAAGTAGCTTTTCGCAAACACACCTGTTTCATTCGTAACTTAGAAGGTGTTGATCTACTCAAGAGATTTTGGGCTTCAAATTTATACACTTTATCTATGGACAATTTGTTGCTCTCCTCTCCTATATGTCTCTTGTCTAAGGCCTCAAAGACCAAGTCTTGGTTGTGGCATCAAAGATTATCTCATTTAAACTTCGATTATATCACTTCTCTTGCCAAACATGGTCTCGTCCGAGGTCTTCCAAAACTAAAGTATTAGAAGGATCACTTATGCTCTACATGTACTCTTGGTAAAAGCAAACACTCCCACAAACCCAAAGCTGAAGACTCTATTCAAGAAAAACTCTATTTGCTGCATATGGATCTTTGCGGGCCAATAAGGATTCAAAGTATCAATGGGAGAAAATATATACTGGTTATCATTGATGATTATTCTCGGTTTACATGGGTGAAATTTCTACGATCAAAGGATGATGTTCCAGAGTTCGTGATCAAATTCCTTAAAATGATTCAAGTTCGTCTGAATGCAACCGTTCGTAACATCAGGACTGATAATGGCACACAATTTGTCAATCAGACACTAAGCGCTTATTATGAAGAAGTCAGAATCTCACATCAAACATCTGTTGCTCACACTCTACAACAGAATTGCATTGTTGAAAGAAGGAATCGTACTTTAGTAGAAGCTGTTCGCACCATGTTGATCTTTTTAAAGGCTCTGTTATTTCTCTAGGTAAAAGTAGTCGCGACAGCTTGCTATACTCAAAACCGATCATTAATCTGAAAATGTCACAACAAAACACCATATGAACTTCTCCATGATAGAAAACCTGACTTATCCTATCGTCATGTCTTTGGTGCTCTCTGCTATCCTACTAATAATGGTATTCTAAGGAATTTACTTCAAGACCAGGGCCTAAACTTATGACTCCTGGAATAATTAGTTCAGGACTCGTGCAAAACATTCCTTCTTCAACTCCGTATATCCCACCAACAAAGAACGTCTGGGAAATATTGTTTCAGCCGATATTTGATGAGTACCTTAATCATCCACATGTTTGACCTCAAGTTCCTGCAGTCATTTCTCCAGAACCTGCCATTTTAACCGGTACACCTTCCTCAACGACAATTAATCAAGATGCACCATCTACATGTACCTCACAAACAAATCAATAAACACCATCTTCAGTCATTCCTCTCGGTATTATGAAGCTGACCTGATATGAAGTTGCACCATGGATAATAATCCTTATGTGATTTTCCAATTCCAGACCTAGTTCTGAAGACTCCCCTCTATTCAGTTTGTTATTCCAAAACAATGTGCACTTAATAAATCAACCACCCTGACACATCAAACAAAAAGGGGGGGGGACCCCAAAAGGGGGAAAAAAAAAACATTCCCCAAACCCTTCTAGAAGGGTTTCCACTTGAATCAACTACAAGATGAAGCCCTATTCTGCTATTTCGATGCTTTCCTTTCTTCCGTTGAACCTATGAGTTATAAAGAAGCGATTACAGGAATCCTATTGGATCTGAAGCCATGCAGAAGAATCAATGAGTTTTGAATGTCTGAAGTTTGGAGCTGGTACACGTCAGGGATCGTGTTATGATTTTACCTTGAAGTGGATAAAAAAGGTGAAAATTAAACCGAATGGGTGGTGTGTGATAAATAAAGGCTGTTGGTAAGCGATGGGATATTGTCAAGGAAGAAGGCATAGACATTGAGGAATCTTTTTCTCATGTTGCTCAATTGAGGCATCCGTAACTATATTTGCATTCGGTGCTCATATGAACATGGTCGTCTATATTAGGGATGTGAAGATCGCGTTTTTGAATAGCATATTGTGAGGAGGTCTAACGTTAGGTCACAGAGGGTTTGTAGATCCAGAGAATCCCAGCCATGTGTATAAGCTTAAGTGATGCGGATCGTTAACGGCCGAACAAAATACGAATTAAAAGAACAATTGGATAGATAAAACTCGATCAAAGCAAAAGCTTTTATTATTATCAAAACTCAAAACATATCCCAATACAAAGAAAAGACCACTATTTATAGGAAAACTAGAATCAATCTAAATAAAGATTGATTTGACTTTCCTTTTCCTAAATTTATAATTGATTAGAAATTGATACTTTCCTAACCAAAGTTTATTGTCAAACAAGAAACATAAATAAAAAAAAGAAAGTAAATATTTTGACTTTGACTAAAAGTTGAGATATGCAGACATGTTGATATTACGATCCAATGCCCCTGCATCATCCTCCCCCACTTGAAAAAAACTCGTCCTCGAGTTTGCCTCACTCGTCCCTTGTACTCGTAGCATCCAAATTTGTATCCCCTGCATCAAATTCCCTTTCTTTATAATGACTCGACCTCGAACCTTGATCGTCTTAAAACCCAATTTATCGACCATGGGTGGAGCTTTCAAATACCATTCTTGATATTTTTTACAAATCAGAAATTTGAATGAACTTTGGCTAACCTTGATAATAATACTTTTTTCAAACGACATCAACTCGTGTGATTTTGTATTGATGTCTTCCTCAAAATCAACACTTAAAATAGTTTGGATCATTGAAGAACAAAGATCATTAGCCACAACTACAACGTCTTCTATGTTGTCTTCTCTCCACCAAATCCTTCCTTTCCTAACCAAATCTTTCTTTCCTCATCAATGACATTCTTTAATATCAGTTATATAACCGAATCGATTTTCTTCTTCTTTATTTCGGCGTCGTAAAAAAGTACAAGATTCCTCTTCCACTAACACTATAGCTTCTTCTTGAAATCATGGATATTTATAACAAAAGGATACTCTCCTCTTCTATCCCCTATATCAGTTAATAGGTTTCTTTATTTTTTTTTAATTCGGTTTCCTTTGTCAATAAAGGGTTATCATAGTGGTCATCATGAAACCTGGGTTCCTCCGCTAAAAGGATGTGACGTCCTTGACCTATCTATCTAAACGGTAGACCAGTTTCCGCCTCTTCTGCCGGCGAGTCCTGTTGTAACTGCGGGAACTCGAGTTCTTGAATCCGTTGCTTGAGGCTTGTGATCTTCACGTCACGTGGATCTGGTTCGTTGCTCGTTGCGAATCTACGAATTAGATGTTCTCCATGATTCTGTTCGACCATTAGTACCATAGCTTCATTACCAAAGGATGTGATCGTTCAACGGCTGTAACAAATTACGAATTAAAAGAACAATTGGATCGATATAACTCGATCAAAGCAAAAGCTTTTATTATTATCAAAAACTCAAAAAACATATCCCAATACAAAGAAAAGACCACTATTTATAGGAAAACTGGAATCAATCTAAATAAAGATTGATTTGACTTTCCTTTTCCTAAATATATAATTGATTAGAAATTGATACTTTCCTAATCAAAGTTTATTGTCAAACAAGAAACATAAATAAAAAAAGTAAATATTTTGACTTTGACTAAAAGTTGAGATATGCAGACATGTTGATATTGCGATCCAATGCCCCTGAATCATTAAGAAAGCCCTTTACGGTCTGAAACAAGATCACGGCTTGGTATGATTTCCTCTCCTCATTTCTACTCTCCTAGAAGTTCTTAAAAGGCACTGTTAATCCTACATTATTCATCAGGAGAGAAGGCAAAGACATATTACTGGTATAAATTTATGTCGATGACCTGATCTTTATGAATCATTTTCTAAAATTATGTGTTCAAAATTCAAGATGTCGATGATGGGAAACTATCATTTTTCTTAGGACTTTAGATTTCTCAAAGTCACAGAGGCATCTTTTTAAATCAATCCAAATATTCTCTTAAATCGATTAAAAAGTATGGTATGGAAACCTGTGACCCAGTGGATACTCCAATGGTGGAGAAATCTAAACTGGATGAAGATCCATAAGGGAAAGTCGTTGATCCTACACATTATCATGGAATGATTGGCACCCTTATGTATCTCATATCCAGTAGACCAGACCTTGTATTTGTTGTGTGCATGTGTGCCCGGCATTAGGCACTTACATGTAGTTAAGCGAATCTTTCGATACCTAAAAGGAACCGTTAACATGGGACTATGGTATTCGAAGGATTCTTGTATTGCATTAACAGCTTTTGCAGATGCTGATCACACCGGTTGCCAAGATACCAGAAGAAGTACATCTGGAAGTATGCAGCTCTTGGGTGACAGATTAGTGAGTTGGTCGTCAAAGAAACAAAAGAGCATCGCCATATCCAGTACAGAAGCTGAATACATTGCCTTGTCAGGAGGTTGTGCTCAAATACTTTGGATGAGATCACAATTAACTGACTATGGCCTTAGGTTTAATAAGATACCTCTGTACTGCGATAACAAAAGTTCCATTGCTTTATGTTGTAACAACATTCAACATTCTCGATCCAAGCATATTGACATCAGATATCACTTCATCAAAGAGCAAGTGGAAAATGGGGTGGTTGAACTGTACTTCGTCAGAACAGAATATCAGCTGGCAGATATCTTTACCAAGGCATTAGGACGAGAATGACTTGACTTTCTTATCAACAAGCTTGGAATGAGAAGTATGTCTCCTGAAACACTAAAAAGTCTGGCATACGAAGAGGACGAGTAATGGTGGTAACTCGTTATGTATCCTATGTATTATATATAAATAAGAAAATCAGAAAAACACAAAAACATTTTTTCATTTTTATAAAATTTTACAAAAAGAAAATAGAAAAATATAAAACCAGAAAATCAAATACAAAAATATAAAACAAGAAAATACCAAAAAATATGTTTTTCATGACATGTCTTCTGAAAATCGATAATATTTACGGCTTTAGAAATGTCATTCAATATTGATATGAAGCTGTAAATAAAGTTCGAGCAGAAGTTCTAAATGTTTTCAAAACATGTCTTTTGGCTTGCTATTATTTCAGATAGCAACCCGTTCTTCAACTTAAAGGCAAGTATTTCGCCAAAAATAAAACTTGACCTCACAACGGGAATTAAATTTCTCGGGTATGAATTACTTAATATTCATCCAAAGGCTTGTGTTTACTTTGCAACACAACCCGGGCTTTCTAAGAATAAGTGTACGTGTCAGTGCATTTATTTTTGCAAATAAGAGAAATCTTATTTTTAATTGGTGTTGATTTTATAAAACAAATTAATCATCTGACGGTTTCATCAGAAAATGATTTTCAAAGACATTTGACCACTCAAACAATGACTACAGCTCTTTAAATAGAAAACGGGTCATTATTTAAGGGGGAGAAAGTGTCAAATAATCTTCTTCAAAAATCATTTGAAAATACAAACGGAAAAAGTTTTGGACAATAACAAATCAATAATTAATGGGGAGTTAATTAATTTTAACTCATATATGCTTTATATGTTATTTGTTTAATCCTTTAGGATCTTGAGTGCATAATAAAAGGTTTTGACATGTTGGTAAAAATATAAGGGGCTTAATATGTCATTATCCATAGTTATTAAGAGTGAAGAAAACTTCAAAATGAAAAATGATAGGTGTATCAAACCTTAGGGGGCAGTTTTGTCAAAAACGTAAAGTTTTTAAACAAAAACCACACCCAACCGGTTTTGACACACTCTCTCTAATTTTTTTAAAGTTTTTCTCCCTTTTTCATTGTCAAAACCGGCCAACCCTAAGTACTAATAAAGAAAGTGTGTTTCATTCATTAAGGTAAACTACAAAATTGTCTCTCACACCCTACACATCATTCTCTCAAAAGGAATTGGATTAAATATCATTCTTGAACCCAAAAACCCTTAATTTCGATTTAGGGTTCTTAAAAGATTAAAGTGTTGTTTTTGTCTAATTGATAAGGGGGTTTTGATGTCTTAGAGGTCAAGAATACGTATGTGAAATAGTTTTGAATAAGGTTAACATATGAATGTGTTCTTGTTGATTCTTTGGTCGATTTTTACGAATAAAATTCAAGAAGGATGTGTAAAAGTTCATAGGTTTGTGTTTATAAGATGTGTTTTATATCCTTGTTTGTGTTTGAGTGCTTAATAACATAGGAGAACATCAAATTTTAATGTCTTGGCTCTAAAATTCTTGTTTGGCTTGAAATATTAACGAAAGTGGTGTTCGTGGTACTAAAGTGTGATTAAATGGCTTTATGTGTTGTTAGTTTATGCTAGAAATCATGATAGTGATCATTTAAACGTGCTTGGTTGATTTTCTAAGGTGTTAAAGGTCTTGACCGCTTTTTGCCATAGGCTTATTTATCTAGCCGATATTGACACTATCCAAGACTAACCGATATTGCCACCATGATTAATCTAGATGATATTGCCACTAAGTTAATTGTTGCCGACATTGACACAAACTTTAAAGGTAGCCGATATTGCCACTGTGTTAAGTCTAGCCAATATTGCCACAGATATTAAAGGTAGCCGACATTGACACTACTTTAACACTGGCTGATATTGACACTTCTTCAGAACTAGCCGATATTGCCAACTTGCTTTGCCTAGCCGATATTGCCATTGTCCTTAGCCGAAATATACATGTTTTGGTGTTTGACTTAGTTTAATCTTGGAGTGCTTGGTGTATGCTTTACTTGACTTAATCATTAACTTAAGTTGATTATTTGTCCTAGGTTGACCTTAGTTGACTTTATCAATAATGTTTAGTTAAACAAAGAGTATTTCCCTAATTAAAATAACAAGTCTTGCATCCTAATCAATCACATCAACATGATCAAAATGGCTAATCAGTGATATATATATATATATATATATACATATATATATATATACATATATATATATATATATATATACATATAATTTGCTTGTATATGAACTGTATTGGTCTATTCTTAGCAGAATCATGAATCCTCTCATTGTCTAACAGCGTGCTCGAAGCTTATTCGAAAGCTTTTAAAACCGAAAGTATAGAAATAAGCTACGAAATAAGCTGTTATGAAGCTATCCGAAAATAAGCTAATCTCAATAATCCAAGAATAAGCTATTCGATTAAGCTTATTTGGAAATAAGCTAAAAAAGTGATATAAAAAAGGAAAAGAGAATAAGAGAAAGAAATAAGCTCAAGTCACACCAACCTTTAAAAAATTCATCTTCATTAATAATAAGCCAAATATAATAAGCTAAGATAATAAGCTCTAAGAGCTTTTACAAAAACTAAATAATTACAAAATAAGCTAAAGTAAAACTATGTGAAAATGCAGTGAAAGAAGTATATCAAATGACAGGAAGTGAGGGTGAATATATAGCCCATTGCCTGGAGGGGTAATCTTGTAATATCGCGTGCTCCCAAAGATGCCAGCAAATATGAACCATTTTCAGCCAATCATTTGGCCACGTCAGCAACCATCAACCAATAACATTCCATCAATGATTGGATTCTAGAATCCTCGGATCACGCGTTCTGCCACCTCTGCATTCTTGTCACCGCGTACACGTGGCACACTCCTATTGGCCAGTCGACATGCCACCTGCAACCTCGTACCAATCATTAGCCACCACATCTGCCACCTCGTACCAATCATTAGCCGCCACCTGCACATTAATGAGCTGTCAGAACCGCCACGTGGCAAGCTGTTATTGGACAGCCGCCACCATGTGGCAGAAAGTGGGACCCACATGACACGTCATCGGGTGACGTCAGCAAGTCAACGGGTCAGGTTGCCACATGGCAGGTCATGGGTCGGGTCGGGTTGCCACGTGTCACCACCTGAGTAGGTCCACGTGGCATCCGACGTGGCAAAACTCGCGACCTCCCGGAGAAAGACACAAGGGGAAGCCCCATTTCCAGTTGAGCTGGAGTGTCTTTCTAACATATATACGCAAAATGTATCTTTTAAGGGCTAATTGAGATGGGCCAGGTTCATTAATAGAAAGGGGCCAAATAGACATTTGACCAGTCCATACAAGAATATTTGGACCGGTTCAAAAAGTGAGGAAGGTATCGACAGACTCGTAATTTCGTGCTCGGGGAATTTTTACGACTTCGTTTGAATCTCGATAAACGTGAAAACGTCGTCGAAACTCATCGAAAATCACCGTTTTTGCTTTGTTTTCAATCCTTTGAACCTACAAGACATAATAACACATACCAATTATATTTGCAATATAATTTCACATATTTTATGGTTATTAGTCCGCTTTAGTGTGTTTTCTGGTATAAAAATAATGTGTGTTTAAGCACACATCAAAATTCCCCTACACTAAGCCATTGTTGGTCCCACACGTAATGTTTATGATACATGCTAGAAAAGAAAATATTTTAACCCCCTTTAACTAATAACCCTCACATCAAACAAGAACATAAAGGTATTTATCAAGGGGGTATAAGAAAAGTCATTTGTTTTGAAAACACTCAGTCTTAACCATTTATTCATTAATAGATAAAAAAACTAAGTTAAAATTTTATTCAAATTATATAAAAGGCTTTAAGAACGGGAAACACGCAAACTGGGTGTCTCTAGGAGACAATGATCATCATCCTCGATTTTCACAATCCTCAAACCAAGCTTAAAACGAAATCACAGCTAAATATAAAATTAGATGCTAACACTACTAATAAATGTTAATTGTGTAAGCGCGGCCACTTCTCGCTCCCTTATTCCTAATTCCTCTAAGGATTTTATTTTTAGGAAAACATAAAGTGAAATGAGATTACTTATTTTAATAGATTATGGTCTTATTATTATAAAGGTGCCTGGTGTAAACACTAATTAGTTTGAAATCCTTTCCTGGATGAAAACAAGGTCCACATTAAGGTTCTAATTTAACATGATTTAGGGGATATCCTTTTTATTTCATCCAAAATAACTCAACTACGAGTCTCGAGATGGAGGTTTTATTTAGATATCTCCGGAGTTGAAATTTGGCTTTATTATTATTATTATTGCAGAAGTATTAGCACTCGGTCCTTTAAACAACTGAGACAACAAGAGCGAACCATCAGGAAACATTAGTATTATTTTGACCTTGGGAATTTCCTCGACCTTTTTGAATTCTGAGTCAACGGGAGCGAACCGTCAGGAAACAGTAAACTTTTATCGGTCTCGGATTATTATTATTATTATCAACGGGAGCGAACCGTCAGGAAACAGTAGTCTTATTTTGACTTTGGTTTATTACATTTTATTATGGCCAAATTTCGAGTCCCGTGGTCTTTTAACTTCCGAGACAACGGGAGCGAGCCGTCACGAAACGGTAGCCTATTTTCCCACAACACTAACAAAACCTCGATGTGTACCATACTTTCATCAGAATGAATCCTCTAAGAAGGGATTACAAACTAAGAATTGTAAAAACCGTGCAACTTAATTTATTGAAAATTATTTTATTGCATTTGTTTAGCTGATGGGAGCAAAAAGCCACAATTAACCTCTATGAGCTCTAAAGAGATTTAGCTACTCCACACTTAGCATCTAACTTATATTCAACTCTATCATTTTTTGTTCTTTGCAAAAAAATTAAGTCTTACAAACGCTTAGTCTCGAAAGTTAAGGGGAAAGCTAGAGTGCAATACTCGGTCAAGTCAGAATCTCCCTTGTTCTAGCCTACGAGCCTACTTATTTTTACACATTTTTATATCATTTTTTTCACCACAAAATAAAATAATATATTGGTTAAAACGAGGTTGCGTGGAAAACAAACAAGCACATGTATGATCATTTTGATATAACCCCCCCATACTTAGAACTAAACATTGGCCTCAATGTTTAAAAATATCGGGTGTTACCCCCACACTTAGGAACGAAAAAGGCAAATGCTAAAAATTCCAAGTGTGAAACGGGAAACAATGTCAGATTATATATATATGATCAGGATAGAGGATTTCCTTAGATATAATTCATGCAATTGATCGGAGACTGAGTAATGGTGGAAAGCAACACCAATGAGCACGAGAGTCTTCACGATCATAGGGAATCCTGGAGACAAAAACAGATAGCCACGAAACACAACATCGAGAGAAGCACTCCCTCATACTTTTTCTAATACTACATCACACTTATTCAAAATAAAAAATAAAAACGGATAGATAACACGGGTTGCCTCCCGAGAAGCGCTTGTTTATTAACGAGTTACTAGCTTGACTCGCCCCTGAATTTTGTTGTTTATGGGGGAAAGACGGAGATCTAGGACATCCAAAGCAGGGATGTCCCCTCCATGGTAGAACTTGATCCGATGACTGTTTACTTTGAAGTTTGGACCGTTGGGTTGGGATAACTTAACGGCGCCATAAGGAAACACTTCAGTAATTGTAAACGGCCCGGACCAACGAGATTTCAATTTGCCCGAGAAAATCTTCAATCTAGAATTAAAAAGAAGAACACGATCACCGACATAGAATTCTCGGTTTTTAATTTTTGAATCGTGAATCTTCTTTGTCTTTTCCTTATAGATCAAAGAATTCTCACAGGCCTGATCCTGAAGTTCATTTAATTCATTTAATTGAACCTTTCAGCGATCACCCACAGTCTTAAGATCAAAATTAGTCCACTTTAAGGGCACCAATAGGGCTTTTGTGCTCTGTGCTCAATGGGTAGTGACAGCTTTTTCCGTACACCAAGCTTATAGGGAGTACAAACCAATGGAGGTCTTTTAAAAGCGGTACGGAAAGCCCATAAAGCATCATCTAACTTATCAGCCTATTTAGCACGATTCTCACCTACTGTCCTCTCTAAAATCCTTTTTAAACCACGATTATACACCTTCACTTGGCCACTAGTTTGAGGATGATACGAGGTAGAAAACTTATGTTTAACTCCATATTTTTCAAGCACCTTAGAAAATTGATCATTACAAAAATGCGTACCTCAATCACTAATAATGGCCCGTGGGGTTCCAAACCTAGAAAATAATTGTTTTAAAAATTTCACAACTACTCAGGCATCATTTGTGGGTAAGGCTTTGGATTCAACCTATTTGGAAACATAATTGACAACCACGAGTATATACTTGTTCCCTCGTGAAGACGGGAACGACCCCATAAAGTCGATGCCCCATACGTTAAAGATCTCACAAATCTGGATAAGATTCTAGGGCATTTCATCCCTTTGTAAGATTTTTCCTTGACGTTAACATGCGTCACAGTGTTTGACCATGTCATGGGCATCACGATATATAGTGGGCCAAAAGAAACCAGAATCGAAAACTTTCTTGGCGGTGTAGTTAGGACCATGATGTCCTTCGGTGGGACCATGGTGATAAGCTTCTAGGATATCCATATCTCCTTTCCATCCACACACCACCTAATTATTTGATCAGCACATATTCTAAACAAATAGGGGTCATCCAAAAAATAATGTCTAATATCCTTGAAAAATTTCTTCTTTTGCTGGGATGGCATCCCTTTAATAAGCACATTACCCACTAGGTAGTTTGCAATATCGGTAAACCACGAGGGTTCATTTTTATCAGTAAGGGAAATCATATTCAGGGACTCGTGTGGAAAATTATCATTCATTTCCATTTTAACGAGATCCCCTTTATAAGGATTTTTAAGTCTACTCAAGTGATCAACCGAAAGATTCTCTGCTCCTTTTTTATCGTGAATCTTGATATTAAACTCTAGGAGTAGGAGAATCCATCGGAGTAATATCGGCTTACCATCTTGCTTAACAAATAAGTACTTTAAGGCCGAGTGATCCGTATACACTATTGTCTTAGACAAGACAAGGTAAGACCGAAATTTCTTAAACGCATACACCACAGCTAATAAAAATTTTTCCGTAGTGGTGTAATGTGTATGAGCATCTGATAAAGTCTTACTCGCATAATGTATAGGCTGAAAATATTTGTTCTTTCGCTGGCCTAAGACTGCTCCTACCGCAAAGTTACTTGCATCACACATAATCTCAAAAGGTAAGTCCCAGTTAGGGGTCATGAGAATTGGAGCCTCGGTTAATTTCTTTTTAAGATACTCAAATGATTCCATACATTCTTTTGAAAACACAAACGGAGTTTCTTTCTCTAAGAGATGGGTCATAGGTCGGGCTATTTTGGAGAAGTCTTGAATAAATCTACGATAAAAGCCGGCATGACCTAAGAAACTTCATATTCCTTTAACCGTAGTGGGAGGAGGTAATTTAGAAATAACATCTACTTTAGCACGATCAACCTCGATACTATTCTTAGAAATCTTATGGCCGAGGACAATACCCTCTTTAACCATAAAGTGGCACTTCTCCCAATTTAAGACAAGATTGGTATCTTCGTACCTTTTAAGCATCATGTCTAAATGGGAGAGGCAAGAAGAGAATGAATCCCCAAAGACCAAAAAATCATCCATGAAAACTTCCATGGTTTTCTCAATCATATCATGAAAAATTGCCACCATACACCATTGAAAAGTTCCCGAGGCATTGCAAAGACCGAAAGGCATCCTACGGTAAGCAAAGGTCCCATAAGGGCAGGTGAAGGTGGTTTTTTCTTTGTCTTAGGGATCGATAGGAATTTGGAAATACCCAGAAAAACCATCAAGAAAACAATAGAATTCATTCTCAGCTAAACGTTCAAGCATTTGGTCCATGAAAGAAAGAGGAAAGTGGTCTTTACGGGTGGCGTCATTTAATTTTTGACAGTCGATACAAACACGCCATCCCGTGACCAATCTAGTCGGAATTAACACATTATTATCATTAGTAACCACCGTCATACCACCTTTCTTGGTACGACGTGCAAAGGACTAACCCAAGGACTATCCGGGATAGGGTAAATCAATCCAGCATCTAGAAGTTAGATAACTTCTGCTTTAATGACTTCATGAATTTTTGGATTTACCCTTCTCTGGTGTTAGACACCAGGTTTAAATTCATCTTCCATCAATATTTTATGGGTGAAAAATTAGGATTAATGCCCCTGATATCAGATATTTTCCAAGAAATTGCTCGTTTGTGTGACTTTAAAACCTTAATAAGCAGATCCTTTTCATCCTTTTTCAAGTCTTTAGCGATGATCACGGGTAACTTTGAAGTTCCCTCTAAAAACGCGTACTCGAGGTGGGGAGGTAAGTCCTTAAGTTCTAATTCAGGAGGTTCTTCAATTGAAGATTTAGTCGTTTTAGTTTCATCATTTTTAATCTCTTTAGGAGGGAGATCTTTTGTGGGATCATCATTTAATATTTTTTAAAGAAAAAGAATATCTCCCTCCGAATCATATATTCCATTATCAATTTTAGGTGGTATCGAATCATCTAGGGAAAGAAAGGCGTCGGTCTCTTTCAAGAGAAAGTCACTATCCCCGAAGGGGGTAAGAGATGGGGAAAGAGACGCGACAATAGGATCAGAAGAAGGAGTAGGACTGCCACTCAAAGGATGAATCGATTTTTAAACATTTAACACTTCATGAAAATGATCCTCGCATGTAGTGTCAATGATATCAATCTGATTGATTGACTCATCTCCATGCTTATGAGGATATTTCGAAGTGCTCTCAACATTGAAGGTTAATTTTTCATCACCGACTCTAAGAGTCAACTCTTCTCCGTATACATCGACTAGAGCACAGGCCGTCTCGAGAATGGTCTCCCTAAGATAAGGGGAACACGAGGATCGACGTCATAGTCAACAATAACGAAGTCAGCTGGGAATGTAAACTTATCCACCTACACAAACACATCCTTAGCAATACAAACCAGATAAGTAACCGATCAGTTAGCTAACTTTAAGCTCATGCGAGTAGGTTTAAGTTCCCCTAAATTAAGCTTTTGATATACAGAAAGAGGCATAAGGTTGATGCTTGCGCCTAGATAGGCTAAGGACATGCAAACCTCAAGTTCTTTAAAGTAGAACGGTATGAGAAATTTCCCAGGGTCTCCAAGCTTTTCCAGAAGCTTATTAAGGAGAACTGCTGAGCAATTTTCATTCAAAAGAGTATTAGCTAATTCAAGAAGTTTCTCCTTATTGTTAAGGAGATATTTTAGCATTTTAGCATATTTCGGCATTTGAGCCAAGGCATCTACAAGACTGATATTGAAATGAAGTTTCTTAAAGATTTCCAAGAACTTTGTAATTTGTATATCAGATTTGTCTTGAAGTTTTTCCTTGTTCAGCCTCAAAGGATAAGGAATAAGAGGCTGATGAGGATTTCGCTCAGGGATATCAGTCGATTTAGAAACGGGAGATGGCTGGATTACCGAAGATGGGACTCGTACGGTCCTTCCTGAACTTGAAATGTGCACCTGGTCCATGGTCGTCTTCGGGTCTCGTTCTACCTCCTTAGAAAAAGGAGGAGGATTAGGTGATGGAACTGAGGGTCCAGCCAAAGTAATACCACTCCATGTAGTAATTACTTTAATATCTTCCCTAGGGTTAGGAATGGTGTTGCTAGGAAGCGCACCCTAAGGTCTTTCATTAAGACCTTTTTCTATTTTTTTCATTTGATTTGCTAATAATTGAAACTTAACATTAGATACAATCATATGTTGTCTTAATATCTCATCCGTAGATGGAAAATTTGGAGTTTGGTGAAAATTCGTCTGAGCTTGATTTTCATTAAAATTTTGACCTTGGTTTTGATTAAAGCCTTGATTCTGATTATAATTATTCCCTTGGTTAAAATTTTGCCCTTGATTGTTTTAATTAAACCCTTGATTCTGATAACCTTGATTAGAACAATTTGGATACTGATTCTGGTTATTTTTGTTCTTAAAGTTTTGATTAGAGTTATTTGCCTGATTGAAACCGGGTGGCCCAAGATAATTGTTGGAACGATAGCTTAAGAGATTACGGCTTCCTTGAGGTTGGTAAGAGTTACCTCCCACATTGTAGTTTCCCGTAGCAGCATATATGTCCCCTTGAGTGAAGCCACCGGCGGCTTGACACTCGGAATAATGATGTGGACTACCACAAGTCTCGCAACTTGGAATAACAACATTAACTTGATGATTGGATTGGCTCATTCTTAGAAAATTCTTGTTCATTTCGGCAATTTGCTAAGTAAGGGCCGCTATCTCAGGAGATGAAGAAGTAATCGATCTAGATTACTCGACCCTTTAAGCTGAGGTATCCCAGTCATTGTGGTAAGCGGTCATATTTTCGATTAAATCATAACACTCTTCAGGTCGACTTTTCATAAAGGTGCTTCTAGCAGCATCATTGATTGTATCCTGCTGTCACAAAGTTAACCCGTTA
The DNA here is from genome assembly GCA_026074375.1 of Tanacetum coccineum. Taxonomy (NCBI): domain Eukaryota; kingdom Viridiplantae; phylum Streptophyta; class Magnoliopsida; order Asterales; family Asteraceae; genus Tanacetum; species Tanacetum coccineum. Next base: position 20,534 of record BQNB010046087.1, on the reverse strand, counting down.
TAGAATGTATCTATTTGAGTGATCGGTAACATGTTATGATTAGGACATCGGTCAACCAAAAACTTGTAACGTTCCCAAGCTTCGATCAAAGATTTGTCAGGAAGCTGTCGGAAGTTACTGATATCATTCCTTAATTTTGTAACCATAGAAGGAGGGAAATATTTTGATAGAAACTTGGTAACCATCTCCTCCCAGCTATGGATAGAATTCTTTGGTAGACGATCAAACCAAGCGGTGGCATGATGCGTCAAAGAATAAGGAAAGAGACATAAGCGCAGGACATCATGCGGGACTCCATTTTGCTTCATGCTCTGAGTTATAGTCAAGAACTTGTCAATATGCTTATTAGCATCGTCACTTGATAAACCATGGTATTGACAGCTCTATTGGACTTGTTGAATCCTGTGATTCATTAGTCCAAAATCTATGTCCTGAATGTTAATGGGAGCGATCGATCCGCCCCGGCCATTTATAGTCGACTGGCACAGCTCCTCCATTGTTCGAAGATCAGGAGCCAGATTTTGAGGAATAGGACCCATAGGAGGCGGTCCCTGATTGTTATTAGGATTCATATTAATTTCTTCAAAATCAAATAAAAGTGACGGTCACCATGATTTCTTTGACTAATTAATCTCTCGGGATCTTCAAAAGGTGAAAAGAGGTCGATCGTATATATATATATAAGAAAAGGAAAAATAAAATAGAAATGGAAAATATTTTTGGATTTTTATTTTTTTAATTTTTACAAACACGAAAATGAACTTTCAAAAGAAAGGATCTTCAAGGCACTAACTCGAAACACAACGCAAAAATATAAATCTCCCCAGCAGCGGCGCCAAAAACTTGATACGTCGTAAACGTGTCGTGTAATAATATAGTATTTCCCGTTAGATAAAAAGTTACTTGAGGACAAGTAATAATTAAATCTTCCGGAGTCGTGTCCACGGTGAGATGAATAGAAATTCATGTTGATGTCTTTTATTGGATGCTTGATTATCGAATATTTTTGGTTAGTTTTATAGAATTAAAAGCTATACTAAAGATTATTACTAAGAAATATTAAGCTAAAAGATCTAAAAGATATGTCTAACGGATATGCTTGTCAAGTGAGGTAAAAAGATCATTAAGTGTGAAGGAGAGTTTTAATTGATGAATTAGTACCCGTTTAAAAAACTATTTTCTCACAACGTTGGTTTATTTTGAAAAAAATCATTTATTTTGGTACAAAGTACTAGATTAATGTTTGATTATCCTAACGGCTTTTGCCCGTCAAAATAACCAAAAATAAATCTAAATAATTCGAAAATTATTAATCAACAATCCCCTTTATCTCACACTTAATTCTCTAGTCACAACTCACTTAACAAGCATATAATAATCTACTCACTAATCATGACTACTAAACTAGCATCAATCAAATTAACAATTATCATAAACATATTTTTTTTTCTAAACTAATCATTAAACTACTACGGATTGAAAAAGGTAAGAAGGTAAAAACCCATTTGATGAAATGGAGACGAACTAAACCACCTGATCTTATAAACTAATAAAACTCTAAAGTTTACTTCTTTATTAGATTTTATTTAATTAATTAGTTAATAAAGTTGTAAACTTTATAAACCAACTAGCTTTATAAAAACCAAGGTTGCAAAAATCATGAATCGTTAGCCGGGCGGTCGACCACCTTGTAGCTTGTAATCGGTCTAGACAGGATTAATCGGCGATTAATCGGATTGGCATTTCTGGCAAAATGAGGGTATTTTTGGCAAGTTTTGTGTATTTTCGGTGAGTTTTAGATATTATTGGCAAGATTGTTTCTAAAAAACAACTTCTAATATATTTAAACAGTTACTATAAGTGATCAAAACAAGTTTACGGTGAGTTTTAGGTACCTTCAGCAAGATTAGAATGTTTCCGGCAAGTTTGATCACCGATGACCACTATTGATCGCCGTTGACCACGGTTGGCCAATCTGTTTGACCCTGTTACATAAATCGGCAAGGTAGTTGGCCTTATAGCGCCTAGGCGGTGATTAATCGGCCTTGTAGACCTTGTTTTGCAACACTGATAAAAACTATAAAAGCTTTTAACTTTAGAAATAAAGTTAGCTTATAAGACCCTTAAGCTCTACGCCATAGATGTAGGAATGGCTCCATCAACATCAAAACACAATCAAGGTTAATATGAACAATATATCACTTATAAGCTATAGATGAAACTAAAAACTATAAGCTTTTAATATAGAAAACTCGATAGAAAATGAAAACAATAGATCTATTATTAATAAATATAAATCCACCCAAAACTAAGATGTTCACTTCGAAAAGTAAACGCGAATTAGGTATATTTAAGGACTAGATCTAAAATAATAAACCAAAAAGCTAAATGAACAAGCTAACTTTTGAAAATAAGCTAAAATATTAGATCTACTCGAAATAAGCTAGGGAAAAGCTTATTCGATTTGTAAGCTACAAATGAAATATTAAATATGAAGTTCTTATTCGAATAAGCTATTCGATTGAGCTTATTTGGAAATAAGCTAGAAAAGTGATATAAAAAAAAGAAAAGAGAATAAGAGAAAGAAATAAGCTCAAGTCACACCAACCTTTAAAAAATTCATCTTCATTAATAATAATCCAAGTACAATAAGCTAAGATAATAAGCTCTAAGAGCTTTTACAAAAACTAAGTTATTACAAAATAAGCTAAAATAAAACTATGTGAAAATGTAGTGAAAGAAATATATCAAATGAGAGGAAGTGAGGGTGAATATATAGTCCATTGCCTAGAGGGGTAATCTTGTAATTTCGCATGCTCCCAAAGATGCCAACAAATATGAACCATTTTCAACCAATCATTTGGCCACGTCAGCAACCATCAACCAATAACATTCCATCAATGATTGGCTTCTAGAATCCTCAGATCACGCGTTCTGCCACCTCTGCATTATTGTCACCGCGTACACGTGGCACACTCCTATTGGCCGGCCGACCTGCCACCTGCAACCTCGTACCAATCATTAGCTGCCACCTCTACCACATCATACCAATCATTAGCTGCCACCTGCACATTAATGAGTTGTCAGAACCGCCACGTGGCAAGCTGTCATTAGATAGCCACTGCCATGTGGCAGAAAGTGGGACCCACATGACACATCATCAAGTGATGTCAACAATTCAACGGGTCAGGTTGCCACATGGCAGGTCATGGGTCGGGTCGGGTTGCCACGTGTCACCACCTGAGTGGGTCCACGTGGCATCCGCCGTGGTAGTAGAGGGAATTGCAAAACCAGCCAAGGCTGGTTTCGAACTCGTGACCTCCTGGAGAAAGACACAAGGGGAAGCCCTATTTCTAGTTGAGCTAGAGTGTCTTTCTAACATATATAGCAAAATGTATCTTTTAAAGGCTAATTGAGATGGGTCGGTTTCATTAATAAAAAGGGGTCAAATAGACATTTGACCGGTCCATGAAAGAATATTTGGACCGGTTCAAAAAGTGAGGAAGGTATCGACAGACTCGTAATTTTATGCTCTTTCCAATGGAGTGCTCGAAGAATTTTTATGACTTCGTTTGAATCTCGATAAACGTGAAAACGTCGTCGAAACTCACCCGAAAATCACCGTTTTTGTTTTGTTTTCAATCCTTTGAACCTGCAAGACATAATAACACATACCAAACATATTTTCAATATAATTTCACATATTTTATGGTTATTAGTCTACTTTAGTGTTTTTCCCGTATAAAAATAATGTGTGTTTAAGCACACATCAGTGCTCTTGATGATGCTTTGGTTGCACCCGATAATCATGCTATTATTAGAAAGTGTAACATAAGGATTGAACTTATAAAGACTTAGAAAGAAGTCATGTATCAAGTTGCTCTGGATGCTCTAAAACTTACTGCCTGCTACAAAGCCTTCTTAGTCACTGCTGATATCCCTGAGATCTATATGCATCAGTTTTGGTTCACTATCAACAAGATCAAGGACTCTTCTTCTTACAAGTTCAAGCTAGATAACAAGACCTCCAAAGTTGGAGTATAAGTCTTTTGTGATGTTCTTTAAATTTTCCCTAGAGTTCGCAATCAGGAATTTGTTGAACCACCTACTCATGAAGAGACTGTTGCCTTCATCAAAGAACTTGGTTATCGAGGAGAACTGGAATCCATTACTAAGATGTGCATTGATCACATGAGTCAACCATGGAGAAATTTTGCTTCCATCATCAATAGATGCCTCTCTGGGAAAGTCACAGCATTTGACCAACTTCGACTGTCAAGAGCTCAAATCTTGTGGGGTATGTTCTACACGAAGAATGTGGATTTTGTTAAGCTAATTTGGGAAGAATTCATGTACCAAATTGACAACACACAATCCACTGCTAAAAGACATTCAAACATGGCATACCCCAGGTTTACAAAGGTAATCATTCATCATTTCATCTCCAAAGACAAGACTATCTCCATGAGGAATCATCTGTTTATGCATAGAGTCAAGAATGATAGTGTTTTGGGGTTTATGAAGTTTGTTTCCAAGTGTGAAATCAGACAGGTGTATGGAAAGCTCATTCCAGATGTTTTGGTGTCTAAAGAAATGTTGGAATCTAAGGCATACAAGACTTATCTTGATTACGCTACTAGAAAGGTTATCCCCAAGGAAGCAAGAAAGAGGAAAACGACTCATATTACTCCATTGAAGGAAAGTTCTCTCACAACTGATGATAATATTATCACTAATGATCCTGATGCTGCTCTTGAATTAGCAAAATCTATCAGCAAAACAAAAGCAGAAGAACAAGAAGTAGCAAGACTTGTTCATGAGACTCATAAAAGGCTAGTCACTGACAAACCTGTTAAGAAGTCTACTGGAAGAAGGAAGTCAACTGGTGTTGTCATCAGAGATACTCCTGTTGTGTCAAAGAAGAAGACACCAATCCAAAACCAAAAGCTCAAAGGTATTGAAATGCTTTCTGAAGCTGCATTTCTTGAGATGGCTCAAATGAAGAAATCTATTAAGCAAAGCAAATGGGAAACTAGCTTTCATCACAAGTCAGGTGGCTCAAGTGAAGGAGCTGGTTCAAAACCAGAGGTTCCTGATGAGCCAAAAGGCAAGTCTAAAGACACAAGTGAAGGAGCTGGTTCTAAACTAGAGGTTCCCGATGTGTCAACTAATCAAGAAAGTGAATATGAGTCTTGGGGTGATAGTGGAGATGAAGGTGAGCTCAAAAGTGATGAGGAAAGAACAGAATAAGATGATGACAAAAGCATTGATATCAATAAAACAGATAGTGAAGAAGAGGTACAAGAAGATGAATTCGTACATACTCCTGATGATTATGTACCTATAGATGATGAAAAACAGGATGTAGATAATGAAGAATATGTACGTATTTATGAGGAATTGTATGATGATGTGAATGTGGAGATGAAAGATGCTGAGCCCATTGATAAAGAAAAGGGTGATGAGGAGATGACTGATGCGGAAAAGGTAGATGCTGAGCGTAAGGAAATCAATCAAGAGGTTGCAAGTGCTAAAGTCCCGGATGAAGTTCACACAACAACTACTAATACTCCTGCAACACAGAAAGAGAAGACTCATGCTCCTCCATCAAGTTCCAGTCATTTTGTTTCATCCAACTATGGTAGTATATTCCTCAGCCTCGACAATATATATTCTTCTAAGTCAGAAATTATGTCTATGTTGGATGTTCAAGTTCAACAAGAAGTTCTAAAAATTTAGTCTTCATCACTGCTTACTGTTCCTGTTTTAGTAATCCCTGAACCTACAGTTCTTTCATCTATCCTTGAAATCACAACAGAAGCTCATGCAACAACAATATCTCCATTCATTCCTCAAACTCAACAATCAACACCAATCCCAACACCAACAACTAGTAAAGCTACAACCTTAACTCCTGCAGTTCCAGAATCTAAAACCTTTACTGCTATCCATCTTAGAGTATCAGACTTGGAAAAGGAAGTCAAAGAGCTCAAAAATGTTGATCACTCTATAGCACTTCTTGCAACAATCAAATATGAAGTTCCAACGGCTATAAAAGAGTACCTTGGAACAAATCTAGGAGACACTCTTCATAAGGTGCTCCAGAGACATACTGCAGAATTCATTAAGGAACACTCTGTTCCAGCAGATGTCGTAGAAGTGCTCAAACAACAACAAAAACATTAGAAAAGTGTTAAAGATATCCGCAAAATCAAGATGTAGCATGCAACAAAACAGCAAGAGTCTCAATACACTCTCAAATCATCTAACAATGCTGCACTTAAAGAATTTGATCAGAAACGAGCCCTGTTCGAGACCATAACTGCATCTAAGTCATTTAACAAACATCCCAAGTACAAGGCTCTGTATCATGCTGTTATGGAGTCAATCCTTATGGATGAAGATGTCATGGATCAAGGTGTTGCTGATAAACAGAAGAAAATAAAGCCTGCTGATGATGATAGAGATGAAGACCCTCCTGCTGGATCAGACCAAGGGTTGGAGAAAAGGAAGATAAGTAAAGATGCTGAACCATCCAAAAGGTCAAAGTCAACTGGTTCATTTAAAGGCAACACTTCATCTCAACCAAAGCTAAAATCTACTGGTAAGTCTGTTCATGCAGAGGAAATAGTTTATTAAGCTGAAGCTACGGAGATGCCACAGAATCAAGGTGATGACATGGATACCAATAATGAACAACCCAAGGTTGAGGCTACTCCAAAGAAGGACTGGTTCAAGGAACCTGAAGAACTGGCTCAGTGATCTTGCAAAACCAAGAAAACATTCTCTTACCTTTAATGAGTTGATGAGCACTCCCATCGACTTCACTGCATTTGCCATGAACCACCTGCAGTTTAGTAATCTGACGAAAGCTGACATGGTAGGACCAGTTTATAACCTTCTAAAAGGCACATACAAAAGTTATGTGGAACACGAATACAACATGGAAGAATGTTACAAGGTACTAAATGATCAACTAGACTGGAACAACCCTGAAGGAGATCGATGTCCATTTGACTTAAGCAAACCTCTACCTTTGGTTGAATCTGGAGGCCGTCAAATTGTCCCTGCTCATTACTTCTTCAACAATGATCTTGAATATCTGAAAGGAGGAAGCACCGACAGAAAATATACAACTTCAATAACCAAGACAAAGGCTGCTAAGTATGAATTAAAGGGCATTGAAGATATGGTTCCCACGTTATGGAGTCCTATAAAGGTAACTTATGTTAAGCATGCTGCTTTAGGTACTTTACATTGGGGACCTAAATGACAAAGATTCTATGGATATACAACCAACAGGGTGTCCAAACAAGTGGTATGGTTATGGTCATTTAGAGGAGATTGAAGTTAGAAGAGCATATCAGCACTTATACAAGTTCATGGAAGGGGACTTTCCAAGACTTCATCTGAATGACATCGAGGACATGCTATTTCTCATTGTTCAAAACAAGCTCTTCAACCTCAACGGTGATGTCATTGTCGACTTGGCTGTGGCATTAAGTATGTTTACAAGACGTATTGTCATTCAGAAGAGAGTAGAAGACCTTCAACTAGGCGTTAAAAGCTACCAAAAGAAGCTCAACATTTCCAAGTTAAGAACACGTGATGAATACCTCTCCCGAAGAGCACCATATACCACTCTCTCAGACCCTCAAGGAGTCATTTATAAAGATAAGCTGAATAGAAAGAGATTGATGTGTTCTGATAAGCTCTACAAGTTCAGTGACGGTACACTCTAATCAGTTTGGGATACTCTTCATGACATGGTAAACAATTTAAGGATGTGATACAATAAAGTCATGCCAAGGAGGAGATGGAGTATCTTAGACAAGAAACGATCTTACATCATGGTGAAAGACATTGATCGACAGTTGTTGGAAAGAAGGTTGATGATGAGCTTAGAAAAGTTTGTTAGTAGAAGAGAATACGGGAATGACCTCAGACTATTGCAGTGGACAATATGACTATGTCACATTCGGTTCTACTCATTCAGGTCATGTCTCATATAACAAATCTTGTGAATATCTACATTAGTAGTATAGACTAATAAATAGGCTAATATAAATAGTGCTTGAGTACAAATTTTCAAGAATTTCTTAGTAAATTCAAAAAATTTCAAATTAATGTACTCAACACTATATAATACCCTCATAAATTGAGGGGGAGCATCAAAATGTTCCCAATAAAAGGCTTGATATATAATTAAATATAAATATTAAATCCTCATAAATTTAAGAGGGAGCATTAAAAATGTACTTATAAAGCTTAAAAATAATCAAGAACATTTTTCCCCAAACAGGTGGTTCAAACATATTTGAATCAATTGATATCCAAAATTTCAAGAGATTTTGACATTTAGATAGGGAGAAAATTAGATTAAAATATAAGACTTATAAATGTGATCTTAATGACTCTAGTGCAGCTTCTTCCTTGTATGTGCAAAACATTTTTGATTATCAATACACATATGCATGGGGAGCAATTTTGAAAGTAAAAACTATCAAGGTACAAATGTTAATTATAAATTTTATAACACAAGTACCTTGGTTGTAATTTTCAAATGGTTTTAATGGCAACATATGGCAATACCATAGACCTGAACCATGTAACTTAAATGATGAGATTATAAGCTATTAAGGTTAGGTATCTGTCTAACGATCAGGTCAAACCAGACGATCTACCCAGGGACATTCCATTAGATATAATAGAAGTCCTTAGGTATGATACAAAATGACTAAAAGTAAGAAAGGGGAAAATACAGACTAAGACAAAGCTAGCACTAGAACCAAACCATAAAGTAAGGCAAGGTGTATAGTGAAAAGTCGTAGTAAGCATTGAAGGGGTTTAAAGAAGAAAAAGAAATAAAGATAAAGGATGAAAAGCAAGAAGCCCACTTACACTTAGGAGAAACTGGGATTAATACACATATGCAATTCAGAAACACTAAGTTATTTGTCTATAAGAAGATAGTCATCATAGACCGACGTGGATATGCCATGCACAACCCTCCCTAGCCACTCAAGGTCTCTCAAAATACCCTTGTTTCATTTCTCACAGAGATTAAACACGTTTCTATCGACTCTCTCACTCCGAGTTAGTTGGTATTGAAAAGGTGGCAGTTTGCTCCAGCCTTCGATTACTAAAACTAAAGTGCACTATCAAGTCTAAAGCCATAAAGAGATCATCCATAAATCTCACTAGGACACTATTCTAATATATTTGTTTTTCATACACTATGAAAATAAGTAAATATCTAAGAGTCACAACGAAATATTCCTTGTGATATTGCCAAACATCCAGAGTCGATACAAAAAGTATTCATAGTGACGATGAAAATCTTTCCAGCGCCAATATCAAACAAGCTCTGTGGTAGGTGTCTTGTGAGATCCTACATGTATCAAACTTGTGATACTGGATATTGATTCAGTCCAGCTTATGAATTGATGAATGAATTTTGAAAAAGATAAAACTGTGTGGTGTGTTATAAAACCCTATTGCAAAAAAACACACCAACTGAATTTTTTCCTAAATCTATTTTCAATCTTATGCCATGGGAAGCCTCATAAGGGTATCAGACATAGGAAAATCTGAACAAGATTGATGACTCAATCGGAAATAAGTTGTTAGCCTCAATTTATTGAGTCGAACTAAGGAAGTTCGGTCACACTACGATGGAAGCTTCGGTCCTTTAATTAGTATTAATGTTGTAATAGTATAGATATCGTGGAATCGGGCCTCATAGTTAATCTAATATTGTATATGTTTCGGGTTTAATCCCAAACAAAACCCGAGCCCGGGTCCTAGTTAAATATCCCGCGCGTCACTTTTAAGTGTCGGGGGTATATAAGGAACTTTTCCACTTGGAAAAGAAAGTTGTTGAAAATATCTAAAATATATCTTTCTCTTTTCTCTCTCATTTCTCTCCTCTCTTTCTCTCTCTAAACAACTCAATCTTTCTTTCTCCTTTCTAGTTCCGATTCGTGGTCGATTGTATGAAGTGAAGTGATTACGGGATCCTACAATTGGCATCAGAGCTACGTGTGGATTCGTGGTTGATTCTTGTGGTTAAACAAGATCAAATTCGTGTGTAATTTGGAAGAAAAAATCAAACCCGAATTTTGTGCTTAGATGGGTGAATGTTTATGTTATTAAGCAAGATCTAGGCATAAGGTAGCTAATTGTGCAAGAGAAATCAAGTTAAAAGGTCAAAAAGGGCGATTTTTAGGCGATTTTAGGTGGAAAAACTCGTATATTTCGTCGTTGCGTTTTGACTTTCTAGCAAAGTTCATGTTGCGTTTTGATTTTCTTCATGTTGCGTTTTGATGTTCTTCATGTTGCGTTTTGATTTTTGTTTAACGTATTTTGGTTTCATTGCGTTTTTGTTTTTGGGGAAATTTTAAAAAAAAAAAAACAGGTGGTTGCGTTTTGAAGAAATTTCATTGCGTTTTGAAGAAATTTCATTGCGTTTTGACCAAAATTTCAATCCGTTTTGACCAAATTTCATTGCGTTTTGACAAAATTTCATTGCGTTTTGACAAAATTTCATTGCGTTTTGATAAAATTTCATTGCGTTTTGATAAAATTTCATTGCGTTTTGACAAAATCTCATTGCGTTTTGACCAAATTTCATTGCGTTTTGACCAAATTTCATTGCGTTTTGAAGAAATTTCATTGCGTTTTTGAAGAAAATCAATGCGTCTTTTGACCAAATTGTCATTTGCGTTTTTTGACAAACAATAAATTGCCGTTTTTGACAAAAATTTCATTGCGTTTTGACAAAATTTCCATTGCGTTTTTGACACAAAAAATCATTAGCGATTTGACAAAATTCATTGCGTTTGACCAAAATTCAAACCACAGCGGTTTGGATAAAGTATCATTGCGTTTGACCATATGCGTTTTGACCAAATCTCAACCACAGCGTTTTGGTGTCGACTGAAATCTTGCGTGAAGAAAAAGGTTCAGTAAAAACAGCCATAACTTTTGATCCTTACACTCCGTAACAGGCCCGTGACCGTCTCAATCGAAGAGAAAAACGAGTACGGAGAGTAGAAGACTTCAAAACTGGCGTTAAAAGCTACCAAAAAAAGCTTAACATTTCCAAGTTAAGAACACGTGATGAATACCTCTCCCGAAGAGCACCATATACAAGTCTCTCAGACCCTCAAGGAGTCATTTATAAAGATAAAGCCAGAATATGAAAGAGGATGATGTGTTCTGATAAGCCTACAAGTGTCAGTGACAGGTACACTCTAGTCATATATGGATAGGCTCATCATGACAAGTAAACACAATTTAAGGATGTGATACAATATAGTCATGCCAAGGAGGAGAATGAGTATCTTTAGATCAAGAACGCTCTTACATCATGGTGAAAGACATTGATCGACAGTTGTTGGAAAGAAGGTTGATGAGGAGCTTAGAAAAGTTGTTTTAGTAGAAAGAATACGGGAAATGACCACAGACTATTGCGGTGGACAATATGACTATTGTCACATTCGTTCTACCTTCAGGTCATGTCTCAAATAACAAATCTTGTATGAATAACTACATTAGTAGTATAGACTAATAAATAGTGTAATATAAATAGTGGCTTGAGTACGAGAATTGAATACAAGGAATTACTTAGTAAAATCAAAAAATTTCAAATTAAAGTACTCAACCACTATATATTTATATATATATAAAAGATATATAATATATATATAAAAAATAATATATATCCCTCATAAATTAAGAGGGAGCATTAAAAATGTTCTTAATAAAGCTTAATAATAATCAGAACATTTTTTCCCCAAACAGTTTTCAAACATATTTGAATCAATTGATATCCAAAATATCAAGAGATTTGACATTTTTGATAGGGGAGAAAATGTGATTAAAATATAAGACTTATAAATGTGATCTTAATGACTCTAGTGCAGCTTCTTCCTTGTATGTGCAAAACATTTTTGATTATCAATACACATATGCATGGGGAGCAATTTTGAAAGTAAAAACTATCAAGGTACAAATGTTTTTTATATTTATATCACAAGTACCTTGGTTGAATTTTCAAAATGGTTTTAATGGCAACTATGGCAATACCAATAGACCGACCATGTACTTAAATTTATGGAGTTATAAGCTAGTTAAGGTTAGGTATCTGTCCTACGATCCAGTCAGAACCAGAGGGATCTACCCAGGGACATTCCATTAGATATAATAGAAGTCCTTAGGTATGATACAAAATGACTAAAAGTAAGAAAGGGGAAAATACAGACTAAGACAAAGCTAGCACTAGAACAAACCTAACAAGGTGTTAGTGATAAAGTCTTAGTAAGCATTGAAGGGGTTAAAGAATGAAAAAGAAATGTAAAGATAAAGGGTGAAAAGAAAGAAGCCCTTCTTACACTTAGGCAGAAACTGGGTTAATACATATGCTATCAGAAACACTAAGTTGTTGTCTAGTAATGAAGATAGTCATCATAGACCGAGTGATGCGATGCACAACCCTCCCTAGCCACTCAAGGTCTCTCAAAAGTCTCTTGCTTCATTTCTCATGGAGATTAAACACATTTCTATCGACTTTCTCACTCCGAGTTAGTTGGTATTGAAAAGGTGGCAGTTTGCTCCAGCCTTCGATTACTAAAACTAAAGTGCACTATCAAGTCTAAAGCCATAAAGAGATCATCCATAAATCTCACTAGGACACTATTCTAATATATTTGTTTTTCATACACTATGAAAATAAGTAATATCTTAAGAGTCCTACGTATTATCCTTGTGATATTGCCAGAACATCAGAGTGATACTAAAAGTATTCACAGTGACGATGGAAATCCTTCCAGCGCCAACATCAAACAAGCTCTGCGGTGGGTGACTTGTGAGATCCTACATGGATCAAACTTGTGATACTGGATATCGATTCGGTCCAGCTTATGAATTGACGAATGAATTTTGAAAAAGATAAAACTGTTGGTGTGTTATAAAACCCTTTTGCAAAACAACACACCAACTGATTTTCCTAAATCAATTTTCAATCTTATGTCCATGGGAAGCCTCACAAGGGTATCTGGACATAGGAAAGCTGAACAAGAATTGACGACTCAATCGGGAAGATAGT
>BQNB010046086.1:0-34287 GCA_026074375.1 Tanacetum coccineum | reverse complement strand
TTAAAGTGCGTTGGAACTCAAGGAGAGGTCCCGAGTTCACATGGGAACGCGAAGATCAAATGCATAAGAAGTATCCTCATCTCTTTGCTAACTCTGCACCCGTGACAGATGTTCCGACTTAAGCTTTGCGGACAAAGCTATTTTAACGGGGAAAGGATGTGACACCTCGCAAAATTCGATCGATATTTTAGCTGTTTCCGTCCAATATTTTGAATTTTATAAGTTCCGCATAATTTTTACGTTTAACCGAGAAGTTATCCCGTGATTTTCTATGAATCGTTACCGAAATCATTCTGGGTTACTATTTGATGTAGTCTTTTGATTGTCGTCAAGTTTTTACGTTTCATGTTAATGTTTAAAATTTCAAAATTTTACGTAAAGTCGTTGATCGTTTTCGTTATAAGCGTAGTCCGTAATTTATTTAGGAGCATATGTGCTTATATATGTATGCATGGCTAGACATGAAATTAATTCACCTTCAACCATGATCCCCTAGAAAATAGGGGATCAAATTGGTCCCCTTTGCCTTGCTTGCTATAACTGACGGCCACACACACCCCACACACATTTGATTATCAAAATTTGCTTACATCCTAAGCACCTTTTAGTCCTTATATTCCTTCCACTCATTCCATTCATTCATTCATTCCCCTTTCACAAGAAAACACATTTCTCTTCTCTTTTGTCTCTCTCTCTTGTCCGATGAAACACACACATACACATAAACTCATAATTTTTCCATCTTTGATCAAAAACCATTGAATATATTGTGTTCGAGGTTGATCCTTATTGTATTCGGGTAGTTTTTAATACAACGTTTAGGTTGTTTTAGTCACTAGTCATCCTTCTAATCATTCATTCTTGTAAGTCATCATATTTCTTTAAATCCTGTACTTTTGTGTTCAAAATAATGCATAAGCAAAGGATGTACAATCTGTTTTATAAAAACTAAGGTTTAAAAACTACGTAAAACTTAAAAGGTAATAGTTTGGGTTCGAAAATATTAAAAAGAAAGACAAGGAAATCATAGTTTTGTGATCGTAGTTATTTCTATGTAATAAAAATATATACATATAGCTTATTTGATAGTTCGGCTTATAAATAAGCCACGATTGGCTTATTTGAGCTTAATGGGCTTATTACTTTGGTTCGGCCCAAAGGGGAAACAAAAAGGGATGTTTTTCTAGCTTATTTACTTTTCTGCTTATATATGTTTGGCTTATTTCTAGCTTATTTTGAAAGGACAAAGCATTAAGCTTATTTGGCTTAACAAATAAGCCTAAATAATGCTTAATGAGCTTTTAGCCATGTCCCACACCAAAAGCCCAAGACCACAAGCTTAATCAATAAGCTCTATGGTTCGGCTTATTTTGTCTCGGCTTATTAAGAGCTTATGATAGCTTATTGATGAACCAAGAACTTATTTGATATCTTTTTAGCTTATCGGGCTTAACTAATGGGCCCAAGATGGTTAACAAAGGTTTCGGCACAATAAGAAGCCCAAACCGTGGCTTATTAGCCCACGGTTGGCTTATTGGGTGTAGACTTGACTTATTAGAAGCTTATTGATAGCTTATTAGTAAGTCTTGTGTTTAAGTGTTTAACGATTTGCTTATCGTACTAAATGGATAAGTTCAAAATATTTATATTTTGCTTAACGGGCTACGGCCCAATATGAGACAACACACCAAGGCGTAAAGCCCACAGTGTAGCTTATTGGATAAGCTTATGTATAGCTTATTCGATATTGTACGAATTTAGATACTAAACGTTTACTTATTTTGAACGTTAAACGTTACAGATCATCTAACTAGGCTTATTGGGCCTAAAAGCCCAATAAGGATTTATAAGGACTTTTCGGAGTAGCTAATAATGGGATTTTATAGTATAGAGTTTGTAAATCATGAAATATGGATTGAAAGTGATATTTAATAAAGTCTATGACTTTAAAAAACGTGTAAACACGAACGGGTCATGCCGAAATTTTTATAAATTCTTTATACTTTAAAAATATTAGAATAACAATTATATAAAAGCATTTTAACTAGTTATACGGGGATGGATAAGACGCCGAACAATATATATATATATATATATATATATATATATATATATACCAGTTGCAAATCCCGCCCTTTGGGCGGGTTTGCCTTATGATTATCATTTACAAAGGATTATGTAATGATAAATGAATTATAAAGATACGAAATTATTTATTGAGTGAATTACAAACAAAAAGAAATGAATGTTCATCCGATATGATAAAGAAACTAATTAAAAGTGAAACTGAATGCAATAAGAAAGAAAAGAAATGTAAACTAAATATGTATATGATGAAATATATATAGTTATGACATGAAAGTTACATGCAAAATGTAATAACACAACTCGAGCTCATGAGGATAATAAACACATCTTGGTATCTTTCGGTTGCGGCTTAGGAATCCCCGTAACCTTATTTAATGCATCAGGCTTCTTATGCCAACATTTCTTTAGAAGCCTATAAAAATTAAAGCTCTTCACCATGACAAGACTTGATGTCAAACACTCAAAGTCTCAAACGTATTACCATTAGAAGTACTTTGACTTTTGCAGCTAAAATAAATAAATACTTTGACTACTACTGTCATAGTGGTATGTGCTTAATTACACATACCATTTATCTATTAAAACAGGCTTAAAAGACCAAAAACATACCAAAAATACGTTGTATTTGTGTGTTTTGCATTTATATTGTGCAGGTAACGGATATCAAAGAAAAGACACAAAATCAAGCCAAAACGAACAAAACCGAGCACGGGAATGGAAAGAGCGCAAAAAGTCAAAGTCAAAGAAAGTCAAAGACGAAGCCGAAACCAAAGAAATCTTAACAGGCCAACCCATACCCATTTAATGGGCCGGGTCAAACCATTAAGCCTTTACATCAAGTCTTATAAGACTTAAAAGCCCAAAGTCAAAACCATATTTTAAATCCGGCCCAAAACCAATCCTAAGCCTATTACAACACTTAACATTACAACATTTAAACCCTTTACACCGTAGGTCCCAGGAGGTTTTCACCATCAGTCCTAAAGGACTAACCTTGCTAGTTCTTAAACCCCTAACACCATTACCCCAATTAAACAAACCAAAACAAACATTTCCCGCCTAATCCACTATTCACCCATCTCTTTCCCCATATACCCACAACCTGCCAAACCTATTACTCTCACATCAAACCCCACCCTATAACACAACAAAACCACTCTGGCAATCCCCTAAATCCTCATTCGTCAATGGTAGAAGATAAGGAATCAATGGCTATGATGCAAGACTTGGGGCCAAAGAAAGATGAAGGGCTAGGATGAACACTTTGGACCCTCTCACATAACTAACACAAGAAGCACAACTATGCTTGTTAGTCAGCCTATTTATAAAGGCTTATTTTTCAGTTTGAAAGGAGAAATGTAATTTAGGAGTAGTGTAGAATTTAATTTTCAGTTTACTTTTCAGCATTTTACTTAATGTTTTAAGCTTATTGTCCTTTAAATTTCAAGTATTGTATTCTGTTTTCAAAGTTAATGAAAGTTTGAGTTTATGTTCTAAAATTCTGTTTTTACAAGTTTATGTTCCATTGTTGTTTCAAAGTTTTATAAGCTCTTACAAGCTCATATTTACTCAAATATAAGCTGTTTATAGAGTTTAAGTCTTTTCATCAAAAAAATCAATAAAAAACTTTGGCAAATCTGCCAAATCATTGGAGCATGGTAAATCTTGGATGGCTATGGTTTAGAGCTTCATGGGAAGCATTAGGATAGTTTAGAAGTGTTTTGGGTGTTTAAGTTCTTAACCAAAAGCTAAGGACTATTGTAAGTTCTCATTTTTACTTTTTAAGCTCATTTCTGTTTCAGCTTATTTACTGCTTATATCATTGCTTATTTCTGCTTTTCTTTGCTTATTATTGTTTGTTATGCTTATTGAATGCTTTTTATGTTAATGATATAGCCTATATGTCTTTGGATTATGATTTCATAAAATCTGTCTTATTTGTGCTTGCTTATTTCTAGTGCTTATTTCTGGTTTAAAAATGCTTAATCTTACTTAAATGTTCTAATGATTATCTGGTCTTAGCCTTTTGTTCTTTAGATTTTAGTTTTTGAAGTTTAAATTTGGTTTTAAGATTTTAAAGGGGTGTTTGGCTAGCAGTATTAACCTTATGGTTAATACTGTTTGAGTACTTGTGGTTTATAAGTTTTGATTTAGTTTAGTCTAAAAGTTGTTTTGGATTATTTTAGTTCAATTTTAAAAGTAGTTTTGGGTTAAAATCAAAGTTTTCTACTTAAGAGTTCATTACTGTGAAGTTTTTGTTCCAAGTTTTTCTTTTCTTTTGATTTTATGATTCAAGTTATCAAAGTTTGTTTTACAAGTCCTAAATGCATCATATTTCATGATAAGTATTTGGTCAAAAGGTTTTTAGAACTATTTAATTGATTTTATAGCAAATGGGCCAAAACAGTTTTGTTTTCCAAGCAATGGGTCAGTTTTTAGGATAATTTTTAAGTTAGTCTTAGTTAAATTCAAGTCCTGACTTTTTGAGCATAAGCTCATTGCCATACTAGCTTCATCTGTTCTCACCTTTTAAGTTCTGAAAAGCTCATTTAATGAGCTTATTTGTGGGCTGCAAAAGCCTAGGTGGCTTGTGGTTTGTGTAAAATCTCAAACTGCTTATCTTATTTTTCTAACTTTTCTGCTTATTCCATTTACTTATTTCAGTTGTAACTTGCTTATTTAGGTTAGTTTTAAGTTAGTCTTAGCTTATTTAGTTCTTGTTTTGGCTTTTGTGAGCTTTTTGCTTAATTTGGTTTTAGTTCAAAAAAATTTAAAGTTTTAGCTTAACTGTGATCTAATTTGCTTTTTCTGTGCTTATTTTCAGTTTTCATAAAAAGTTGTAGTTTTAAAAAGTGCTTATTTTCAGTTGTTTTTTAAGATTTTCAAAAAAAAGTTTTCAGAAAAAAATGGTTTGTAAAAAGAGAGGTCACAAGGGTCGAACATGTGACCTCCCCTTCACACACCAACATACTTAGCACACACACTCATCACCAACTGCCCTGGGGTCTTTTCCGTTTAGACTTTGCCACATTTATTATTTAACCCCCTTTTGGCCATTTAAGCTTTCAGCCCTTTTTAGCTTATTTACAGCTTATTCCCCTAAGCTGTTTGCCCCATTTTATTTTTCCTAGGATTAGATTAGTTCATAGCACTTTCCTTGAATTTTTCAGATTTTTCCAAGTTAGTTTAATACTTTTTATAATATTTTTAGATTAAAACTGTTTTTAATTCATAATTAATAAAATAAAAGTCAAAAAAATATAATTCTTTTTTCTAAAAATTTTATTAATCATTTAGGTCATTTAAAAATTAAATTTGCATTTGTAGGGTTAAAATTTTAGAATTTAGGTTTTTAAAGCACGGGTTTTGATCCCGTTATCGTTTTCATGTTTTAATTTTAATTGCTTTCGTTTTAGGCTTGCTTTTACTTGTTTTTGCATTTTAATTGTAGAAATAGAATCCAAATCAAATATTGAATCATTCAAACACGCGATCACGAACTTAGCCTCGATTTTTAATTCGCGCCTTGTCGGGAAACAACTCGGGAAGGTTTTTTTTATCAAGTTTACGTTTAAAGATTAGTGTTTGAAGACCCTTCCCCGTGAAGTTATCGCTTTCATTTGTGAATATTTTCAAGTAATCAAAAATACCCAAAAAAATGAAAAAAACAAAATCAACCGTTGTGTCACCTGTGATTTCGGCTCACCTTTAGATTACAAACTATAAGAGAGGTATAAGGAGGGTCGATCCTACGAAATTCGACCTGAAAGGAGAAGGTTTTTAAAACACTTCATGCTTACCCGCTCCTCCGCTTCTTTGTGCGTTTTCTAGAGAGCTACCGTACACTTGTTCGATTATCGATTACCAAAAATATTTTTCTTTCTTATGTATTTTGCTATAAATAATCTTCTCTATCCTCTTATTCGTTTAATTCTTATCTTCTTTACCCTCTTATTTGTTTAATTCTTTGACATGTCTTCGTATAACCAGCCCCAGTACGAGACGTATTCTTGTGAGTTTTATGGAAACGATGCTCATTATGGTTACGATTGTCCACCTCAAGTCCCGTTTGTCTACAATCAGGACCCGTGTTTCAATCATTAAAACTTTGATAATTTTCCACAAACTTCACCAAGTTTCCAACAACAAAATCTTTGTTGTGAAAACTGCGGGGGTCCTCATGAGACTTTTCAGTGTCAACCATTGAACCAAAATTTCTATGAACCTAATCATAGCTATAATTCCAATTCTTTAGGTTTTGACCAATCCCAACCCCTACAGTTTCATGTCATTCATCAACCTACTCAAGAAACGAGTGTGGAAATTTTCCAAGCTAGAGAAAACCTAATGAAATCTATACAAACCTTTTTAAAGAAGTTTGATCGTATATCTTTTAGAGAAACGCCAAAGGTTTTATTGCTAGCTTGGGAGAAATTTTTGAACTTAAGCATGCTTGTGGAAAAAAGTAACATCAACCACGGGATATACAAGAATTGCTTCATAAACTTCTTAAAGATGTGCAAATTATAAGTGAGGAGCTGACATATTATATTAATACTTCGAACTGGAATTGTCCTGCCTTTTACGAAGATGATGATGAGGAGTATACTATTGCAATCACACCCGTCTTACCAACCGAAGAGCCCGATAACTCTCTTAGTATGAGGGATAAACATCTTAGCACTATTTCAGAAACGGAATCAGACGAATTAATAAAGTCTAGTGTTGAGAACCTTGTCCCAACCCCAAGTGAGTTTGAGGATTTATCCAATATTGAAAGTGAGTGTAATATGCCCGTTTGTGATGATTTTACAACTGTCTCTAATCATCTCCTTGATGCTGACAACGATTTTTCCTCTAGTGATGACAAGTCATTTTCTGATAAGGACGTTCCAAAAGAAAATTTCAAAATTTTTTTGAACCCTCTTTTTGATGAAGAAATCATTTCTACTAAGATAGATACGCATCACTTTAATGCCGAGTCTGATCTTATAGAATCCTTGCTTAATCGAGTCACTTTGATTATTTCTTCTCCTAAATTTGATTCTCTTCTCGAGGAGTTCTCCGGTGAACTCGCTCATATTGATTTAATTTCACCGGGAATTAATGATACCGACTTTGATCCTGAGGAAGAAATTCATCTTGTTGAGAAATTGGTGTATGATAATTCATCCCCTCAACCTCCGGAAGAATTTAATTCTGAAAATTCTGATGCTATAATCAAATCTTTCTCCCCATCTCCTATATCCGTTGAGGATAGCGACTCTCTTATGGAGGAGATCGATTTATTTCTTACTCCGGATGACTCGATGCCACCGGGCATTGAGAATGATGACTATGACTCTGAAAGGGATATCATTTTCTTTGAAGAATTGCTTAACAATGATTCCCCTTCACTTCCTATAAATGAGTCATTTCATTTTGATGTTACATCATCCCCTCGTCCTCCTGCGAAACCACCAGATGATGATGAAATTAAGCCCGATACGGGAATTTTGACTGTAAAAATGGTGGATGATATTTTTGAACATTATGTTCTTATGCCTAGAATTTTAACCACCCAACCCACCCTTTCTCCTCATCCCTTATCTCATCGGGGATTTAAAGCTTTCCAGGTCATTTCTGAATTTTCTGAAAGCCCGATGATGATCTATGGAGAGAGGATCTTTTCCTATCTTGGATATTCCGTTTTCCATTCTATCTCCTTACCAGCTCAAGTATTGGGGGATCGAGTCAGCTCAAGACTCGGTTAAACTAAAATAAGGCTTCGTGGGTGGAAAAACCCATGCTTTAATCATCTATATAATTATATAGTCACGTTATAATAATGTGTGTTGTGAGGAGGCTCGACTTTTCCTTTCTGTTTGTTTTTGTGGTTTTTGTTTATTCCAGGATTGGCCCAGGTTATTCAGTGTAATATTTTGATTTAATACATATATGGAAAAATCTCTTTTTTCTTTAATTAAAAAATATGCTTTTGAACTAAGATATTTCTATTAAGTTATAATTAATTATGTATAAAACGGAAAATCCAAGGGTTGAAACGAGAATCCGTTGAGTTCTGATTAACTAGTCTTTGTGTTGGTGGGTTGTTCAAAAGCCTGGTCACTTGCCGCTAAGGTTGGGATGTGCCGAGACGAAAGTCGCTATCATGGTTGATTTCGCTTCAAAATCATTACTTTTGGGTTGGAACGTGGATACATAGAATTTTTTGCAGAACGGTTGATCCATGGTTAAATTCGAACTAGCACATTCACCTAGATATAAATAATTGTCGGGAATGACAAGTTACAATTCCAAATATGTGTAGGTGTTAGATTTAACTTATATTTGTTGGTGATTTGTTTTTTGAGCTTGGGTTTGGGAACAGTGAAAAATCGAGGACGTATTGGAATTTATCTTTTTGGGATTTTTAGGATTGAAGTGCTTCTTGTTCTATGACCCTAAAGTTATGAAAATAACAAAAGTCCATACATTCTAGTTAGTTGCTTAAAATGAAAAGGATAAAAAATGAGAAAAAGAAAAAATTAAAAAATATGGTAGTAGTTAGTGTAGATTTATAAAAATGGTCAAAACGGGGATTTTCAAAGCTAATTATTCTTTAATTCCATTTGATGAACACTTAGCTACTTTTCGAGGTAATTAGTCGAGGGTGATTGAGATTCTTGTAGTATTAGAAAGTGTTAATTATGCATTGTGGTGGGGGATTACGGCAATAGTTTAGTATGGGGAATTTTGGTATGTACTTAATTACACATACCTTTTACCTAATTAAATGTGCTAAAATGACCAATAATGACCAAAAACGGACATAAAATGCCAAATATATGTGTGTTTTGCTTTATTTACTGTGCAGGTAACGGATATTCACTAAAGGACAAAAATGAAGCCAAAACTAACAAAACCGAGCACGAGATTGAAAAGAGCGTGAAAAGTCAAAGTCAAAGTCAAAATCAAAGATCAAAGCCGAGGACGTGGCATCTTAAATGGACCAACCCGCACCCATCTAATAGGTCGGGTCAGCCCATTTAGCCTTTACTATAAGTCTTATAGTATTTAAAAAGTCAAAGTCCAAAACAAATATTAGCCGGCCCAAAACCAATCCACCAGCCCAATATACTTAACCTAACACTCGTTAACCCTTTTACCCCTTTACCCCATTTAACCATAACACCCGTTAACCATACACCCTAAAACCGTTTACACCGTTAGTCCTTAAGGACTAACACTGCTAGTCCCTATGCCATTACACCGTTAGTCCTTGAGGACTAACACCGTTAACCCTTATACCCTAAACTCATTACAAAGTTAGTCCCTAACAACCTAACCCTGTTACCCTCTTTTATACCTTTCCCCCTTAACCCGTTATAAAATCAAACACCCAAAACCATTTCCCGCCATTCCCAAATAACTATTCATCCATCTCTTTCATCCCATCACTCTCACTTCTCCTCTTCCCCAAAACCCACGAACCCCACATCACCACCCCACACCACAACAGTCCATGCCACCTTGGCAATCCTTTACGTTTTCATTGGTTGAAGATACCAAGATCAAATCAAGGGCTGTGATGCATTGCTTGGAGCCAAAGATGGAATGGAAGGCTGGGATGAAGACTTTTGTTCCTCTCACACAACAAACACAAGTTCAAGACCCCTGCATCTTCATTTTTCTATAAATAAGCTTAGGATTTCATTTGTAAAAGAAAAGTAGTTTTTAGTAGTAGTGTAGCCTTGTTTTTACTTATTTTACTTTAACCTGTACTTTCCTTTCAAGCATTGTAATCTTTTAATGTTTAATGAAAATTTCAGTTTTTAAGGTTTTATGTTAACTTGTTTTACTCTTATGCTTTTTATGTTAAAAACTGTTTCCAAGTCAAATTTTTATAAGCTCTTTAAGTTCTTATAAGTCACTGAGTTTTTTGTTTTATACACTCAAATCAAAATTTAGATTTTTAGCTTGTTGGATGATAAGCTAGCCATGGATGAGCTTATGGGTTTGGATTCAGCTTATTGACAATAAGCTGAGTCCCTAGAGCTTTTAGGAATTTCTTTTAAGTCCTTGTTTTAGCAAAGGGAAAAGGTTAGCTTCATTTTCCATTTTTGCTTATTTTTATGTCATTTGCTTATTACTGCTTATGTCTGCTTATTTCAGTCTTATTATTGCTTATTCTAGCTTAATTTGTCTTTATGAATGCTTTTCTTGTTTATGTTATAGCTTAAAAGTACTTGGTTTGAATTTTTTATATAAACTATTTGAAATTGCCTTTAACAGCTTATTATGTTTACTTATTGTTTGTGTGATTTATTGAGTGAGTTAACTACTTAAATGTTCTTTATATTGTTTATGCTCAATCTGTGTTTACTTTCTATAAGATTTAATAATCTGTTTTAAGCTAAAATAAGTTTTCAAAAATTTAAAAGGGTGTTTGGCATAAGGAGTCTTAACCTTGGTTAAGACTGTTTAGGTTGTTCTTGGCAATTTAGTCAATTTCATTCAGCTTAATTCAGCTTTAGGTGGATTTTACTAAGTTTAATTTGTTTTGATAAGTTTACACAGTGCTAATCAATTTTAAAGATGTTAGTTAATTGGATTTTTAATCAGCTTATGTTTGATGAACTTTCTCAAATGCACTTTAGTTATGATCATGTTAAATGAGTTTAAAATACATCAATTTGAGCCTATTTTGAGTCCTTTGTTGCTACTTAAGAACTTTGATCAAAATCAGTTAAGAAGGCTAATAGGTTTAAGCTTAAAGTATGCATATATTATCAAGCCTTACTATAGCTTATCTTTGACTTATTTTTATGGCATTCACCTTATTTAAGTCTAGTATTAATTTGTTTTTAGTTTCTTTTTTTAGTTTGTCAAGTTTGAGTCTTAACTTTCATTAGTCAAAATCTAAAAAAAGCCAAATAACATACCAGATAGTCTTAAGGGTATGCTTTCTATTTGATTCTAGATTTTTAGCTTATTAGGTGTTTGATTAAGCTTAATCTTAGTTTTTATGTGCTTATTGAGACAAGGTGTTTATCCGTTTTAGGATTTGAGCCTTTTCTTTGGCTTATTATGTCTTGAAATTTAGCTAAAAATCTGTCAACTATCCTTATAAGTCTGTTCAAATGTCCTATATCTTTTAGCTTTTTAATACTTTTCTTGCTTATTTAGTTAGCTTTTTTTTATTCATTTTGCTTATTAGGCAAAGCATTGTATCTGGTTTTAGCTTATTTGTCTTCTTTTAGTCTATTAAGTCTTAAAAGTAAGTTTTAATGCTGTCATTTCATTTCAAAAAGCCAAAAACAACAGTTAGTTATGTCATTTTCAGCTTCCCTAATCTGGTTTTAGCTTATTTGTCTTCTTTTAGCTTATTAAGTCTTAAAAGTAAGTTTTAATGCTGTCATTTCATTTCAAAAAGCCAAAAACAACAGTTAGTTGTGTCATTTTTAGCTTCCCTAATCTAGCTTATTTCTTTTCCTTTTTGCTTAATTTCTGCTTATTTGTGTCATTAGTATATAGTACTTTATCTTTTTTGATCTTTTCAGCTTATTTCTTTAGCTTATTATGCCTTAATCTTAGCTTAAATGTTTGTCAAGAGTCCTTTAAATCTTTTTTGATAGTATGCTGTCTATTTCTCCTCAATAGTTTAGTGTGTCTCTGCTTAATTTGTCTAGCTTATTTTGCGTCGATAGGCTTATTAGGTCTAGGTTAAGCTATTTTTTAGCTTATTAGGATTCTTAGTGCTTATTAAGTACTTGAAATTCCAAACAGTTTAAG
This sequence comes from Tanacetum coccineum, assembly GCA_026074375.1. Taxonomy (NCBI): domain Eukaryota; kingdom Viridiplantae; phylum Streptophyta; class Magnoliopsida; order Asterales; family Asteraceae; genus Tanacetum; species Tanacetum coccineum. The sequence goes on along the minus strand of BQNB010046086.1, from coordinate 22,425 downwards.
CCTAATGTCATATAAGCTTTTAAGGAAATCTGCCAATTTCATTTGCTTTTTCTGAGCTTATTTCTAAGTTTCTCATCTAAGTGCTTTTACTAAATTTGCTTATTTTCATGTTATTTAGCTTTTCAAAAAGAAAAATAAAAAAATAATAATAAAATGTTTAGCAAAAAGAGATGGTCACAGGGGTCGAACCTGTGACCTCTCCGTTTCATATCACACACCTTAACACCACCACACACTCCCAACTCGTCCTTGGGTCTTTTTCATTCTTACTTTGCAGCATTTATTATTTAACCATTTATTAGCCATTTAGCCTTTCAGTCCTTTAAGGCTTATTTCCAGCTTATTTTGATAAGCTGTTTGAGCCATTTTATTTTTCTTAGGACTATAATAGTTAAAAGTACTTTTCATGAATTTTTCAGATTTTCCAAATTAGTTTAGTATTTTTAATTAATTTTTTAGATTAAAACTGTTTTTAATTCATAATAAATAAAATAAAAGTCAAAAAAATATAATTATTTTTTCTAAAATTTTTATTAATCATTTAGGACTATTAAAAATTAAATTTGCATTTTTAGGGTTAAATTTGTAGTATTTAGGTTTTTAAAGAACGGGATTAGGATCTCTTTATCGTTTTTCTTGTTTTAGCTTTAATTGCTTTCGTTTTAGGCTTGCTTTTACTTGTTTTTGTATTTTATTTATAGAAATAGAATCAAAATCAAATATTGATCATTCAAAGACGCGATCACGAACGTAACCTCGATTTTCAATTCACGCCTCGTCGGGAAACGACCCGGGAAGGTTTTTAAGGTTTTACTTTGGATAAAAGTAAATATCTTTTAAAAAGCCTTACGGAATTCTTATCTCTTATTATTGATTGATAATTTTGATAATTCTTATTATATATATTTATATATATTATATATTTATATAGTAAAAGGGATTACTTTAACCAAATCAATTTTTGGCGCCGTTGCCGGGGAGGTGTGTGCGATTATCGTGTTTTGTTTGAAGATTAGTGTTTGAAGACCCTTCCCCGTGAATTTATCGCTTTCATTTGTGAATATTTTCAAGTAATCAAAAATACCAAAAAAATTGAAAAACAAAATCAACCGTTGTGTCACTTGTGATTTCGGCTCACCTTTAGATTACAAACTATAAGAGAGGTATAAGGAGGGTTGATCCGACGAACTTCGACCCGAAAGGAGAAGGTTTTTAAAACGTTTCGCGCTTACCCGCTCCTCCGCTTCTTTGTGCGTTTTCTAAAGATCTACCGTACACTTGTTCGATTATCGGTTACCAAAAATATTTTTCTTTCTTATGTATTTTGCTATAAATAATCTTCTCTATCCTCTTATTCGTTTAATTCTTATCTTCTTTACCCTCTTATTTGTTTAATTCTTTGACATGTCTTCGTATAACCAGCCCTAGTACGAGACGTGTTCTTGTGAGTTTTGTGGAAACGATGCTCATTATGGTTACGATTGTCCACCTCAAGTCCCGTTTGTCTACAATCAGGACCCGTGTTTCAATCAAAACTTTGATAAATTCTCAAACTCACCATTCTTCTACAATATCTTTGTTGTACCCGTTGTGGGGGTCCTCATGAGACTTTTCAATGTGATCAATTGATCTTCGATGAGCCTTATTGTGAAAACTGCGGGGGACATCATATGAGTTTTCAGTGTCAACAAATAAATCAAAATTTCTATAATTCTAATTCTTTCGGTTTTGACCAATTCCAACCCCCGCAGTATTCCGACGAAACAAGTATCGAAGAATTAAAAACAATGATGCCATCCTATTGTGAAATAATGAGTCAACGAGGTGAGCAAGAGGCTATTCTTTTACAAGATGAGGAAAAACAAGAATTGTTAGCTAAAGAAACTGCAGACTAAAGTCCGTTCTGAGCCTTCACCATCTTATATTTTTTACAATGGCTGGGAACTATGGTATTTATAGCACTCCGTCTACTACTTATACTATTCCTTTGACCAAAAGTGCTTCTATTATTACTAATCCTTCTGAGCTTACGCGACATATCTATCATAATCACGACATTTTCTATGATGGTGATGATAACGAGGAACTTTTTCCAGATGAACTTAAAAGAATTCAACAAATTCTTGAAAGGACTTCGTTTGATGTAATCACACCCGAATTTCCGATTACAGACTCTCTAAGTATGGGGGATGAGCAATTTGCACTATTCCGGAAATAAACATCAGACAATTTAATAAAAGTCTAGTGTTGAGACCTTGTCCCAACACCAAGTGAGTGAGTCCAAGAATTTATCCAGGATTTATACGATATTGAAAGTGAGTGTAATGTGCCATTTGTGTAATTTTACAAAATTTCTTAATTCTCTCTTGATGCTGGACAACAGTTTTTCCTAGTGATGACAAGTCATTTTCTGATGAGGACGTTCCGAAAGAAAATTTCAAAAATTTTTTCGAACCATTCGCATATGAAGAAATCATTTCTACTAAAAGATAGATCTGCATCGCTTTAATGCAGAGTATGATCTTATAGATCCCTTGCTTAATCGAGACTTTGATTTTTTTTTTTCCTAAGTTGATTATCTTCTCGAGGAGTTCTCCGTGAGCCGCTCATATTGATTTAATGTCCACCAGGAATTAATGAAGCCGACTTTGATCCTGAGGAAGAAATTCGTCTTGTTGAGAAATTGTTGTATGATAATTCATCTCCTCGACCTCCGGAAGAATTTAATTCTGAAAATTCTGATGCTATAATCGAATCTTTCTCTCCATCTCCTATCCCCGTTGAGGATAGTGACTCTCTTATGGAGGAGATCGATTTATTTCTTACTCCGGATGACTCGATGCCACCGGGCATTGAGAATGATGACTCTGAAGGGGATATCCTTTTTCTTTGAAGAAATTGATTTAGCAATAATTTTCCCTTCCACTTCCTGAAAAATAAGTTCATTTCATTTTGATGTTCATTTCATCCCCTCGTCCTCTTGCAAAACATGTGCCTAATGTTTTAACCACCCTTCCCACCCCCTCTCCCATGTTTGACACTTTGCTTCCATTTTCATCTGAAAATGACGACAAAGTTTTCAATCATGGAATTCTTGCTTCTAATGAGGAGAAATCTCCTTATCTCTTATCTCATCGGGCCTTTAATCATTCAAAGATCATTTCTGATTTTTCTAAAAGCCCGATGATGATTTTTGGAGGGGACATTCCTATCTTGGATGTTCCGTTTCTCCATTTCTATCTTCCTTGACCAACTCAAGTATGGGGGATCGAGTCAGGTTCAAGACTCGGTTAACAAAAATAAGTGCTTCGTAGGTGGCAACCTATGCTTATCCTTATATAATTATATAGTAGTAACGAATAAGTGTGTTGTGAGGAGGCTCACCTCTTACTTTCTCGTGTTTTGTGTTTTTTGTTGTATGTCTAGGATTGCCCCGGATTATGAAGCCTCTCGTGCTCGTGGTTTTGTCCTTCGTTCACTAGAGCTTCAATCCTTTGCATAATTATGGGAATCCAATATCCAATCTTATCGACTAACGTTTATCTTTGAGCACACTTAATAAACGGCTTTAGATTTACGTAGAGACCCTTCTTAAAACATTGAGGACAATGTTCAATTCTAGTATGGGGGGATCTATCGATTTGATTGTGCCTGCAGTCGTTGTTTTCACGTAATCCTGTTTTTACCACCAAAATACCAAAAAAATGAAAAAATTTAAAAATTTTCAAAAATAAAATAAGTGTTTTATCACAATGTTGACTTTCCTGCTGGGTAGAATAAGAATAAATTTTGACTCGATCGAGCGTGTTGAGCTCTAGCTTGTCCCTTAACTTTTAGACTAAGCATTCGCGGATCTTTTTATTAAAGATTTTAAATTTGCGAAGAACGAGAAATGATAGAGTTAATTATGAGTTAGATGCTAAACAAGGATTAGTTGGAAATCTTAAGAGCTCATAAGTGTAGTTTGTGGCTTTTTCTTAAGCTTGACATTCTAAAACCGGAGGACGGGGACCATATGCGAATATGAAAACTGAATGGGCCAGCAATCCTTATCTTAACATCAACCGTATATTTGAAAGGGATTATGAAGCAAGCAACGTCGGTTGTACTCAAGAAAATCAAGGACATAAGGGTGATCCAATTCTTGAACCATCGAACTACAAAGTCAGGAGATTCGAGATGATGAAGTACTCATTCGATGATGACGAGGAGTACATTACCATAAAAGAGTCCGAATACCTCAACCATTCAAAGGATAACCTCGATGCTTATCGAGAACTTTTATGTCTCATTAATGAAGGATGGGTCGTGACAATACCTAAAGATAAATAGAAAGAGGAAAAAGGTCGAACTTAAAGACCAGCTGAAACAAAAGTGCTTCTCGGGAGACATCCCGGTCATTTTAATTGTTTGTCGCATTTTAATTGTTTGTTGCATGAGTCTGTCTTCCCAGACACTCTATACGGCGTATCGAAACCCTCTGGATACAGCGTATAGAGATGTCTGGAGGTTATCATTTTTTAAAACTAAATATTTAATTTCCAGTATTTAATTATTTTTACAGGAACAATACGACATATCCTAGGGTTTGGGATACGCCGTATTGATCCCTATACAGTTGTGTGTTTAATTGTTTTCTTGTACCATTGTAACGAGATAGAAATTGCACTTGTCTTCTAATCTTTTATATAGGACCTTGCTGAAACTATGATATGGTATATTCTAAAAAGGACATGTATTGAACTTATCCGGGCATGCTGAAGCCCTAGTCAACACACTTTTTGCTTAAGAACACATCTTGGAGAATTATCACGAGCAAAGCATCAGGGAGTTTTTCGTTCTAATTCTATTTTCCCTTATAATTTAATTGTTTTATCTATACAACGAGAACATTGTATAATTTAAGTATGGGGATGGAGAATTAGAACGTACTTGTCTTCTTTTTTTTTACAAAATAACATGCTACGAGCTTAAAATTTGGATAAATTTAAAAAAAATTCAGCATGACTTTTGTAAAAATCACTAGTTACATTACCTAGCACACTATAACCCTTGATACATATTGTGAGAATTAAGCTTATTCCGTTTCTAACTATTTACTAAAAATTCCACAAAATTATGAGTGTGCCGGTGATGTAGTGGACTTTAGAACTTGGCCTGTATATCACTCGAGACCATAATGATTAGTACTATGGATTTAGATGGAAGATATGTGCTTAATTACACATACCTTTTACCTAATTAAACGTGCTAAAATGACCAATAATGACCAAAAACGGACATAAAATGCCAAATATATGTGTGTTTTGCTTTGTATACTATGCAGGAAACTGATATTCACTAAAGAAAAAAAAATGAAGCCAAAACCGACAAAAAGGAGCACGGGATTGGAAAGAGAGTGAAAATTCAAATTCAAAGCCAAAATCAAAGATCGAAACCGAGGATGTGGCATCTTAAATAGACCAACCCGCACGCCCCCCCACCCCGATTGCACCCCCCCCCCCCACCCCCCACCGCCCCCCCCCCATAACACCCCCAAACCCACCCCCCCATATCCATAATACCCCCACACAGCCCCCCCAAAAAACCCCCCCCCCCCTCCCCCTAAAACCTCCATCTTATGGCCGGGTCAGCCCATTTAGCCTTTACTATAAGTCTTATAGTATTTAAAAAGTCAAAGTCCAAAACAAATATTAGCCGGCCCAAAACCAATCCACCAGCCAAATATACTTAACCTAACACTCGTTAACCCTTTTACCCCTTTACCCCAGTTAACCATAACACCCGTTAACCATACACCCTAAAACCGTTTACACCGTTAGTCCTTAAGGACTAACACTGCTAGTCCTTATGCCATTACACCGTTAGTCCTTGAGGACTAACACCGTTAACCCTTATACCCTAAACTCATTACAAAGTTAGTCCCTAACAACCCAACCCTGTTACCCTCTTTTATACCTTTCCCCCTTAACCTGTTATAAAATCAAACACCCAAAACTATTTCCCGTCATTCCCAAATAACTATTCATCCATCTCTTTCATCCCATCACTCCCACTTCTCCTCTTCCCCAAAACCCACGAACCCCACATCACCACCCCATACCACAATAGTCTATGCCACCTTGGCAATCCTCTACTTTTTCATTGGTTGAAGATACCAAGATCAAATCAAGGGCTGTGATGCATTGCTTGGAGCCAAAGATGAAATGGAAGGCTGGGATGAAGACTTTTGTTCCTCTCACACAACAAACACAAGTTCAAGACCCCTGCATCTCCACTTTTCTATAAATAGGCTTAGGATTTCATCTGTAAAAGAAAAGTAGTGTTTTCAGTGAAGTAGTGAGCCTTGTTTTTTACGTTGTTTTACTGCTTATTTTACTCTTTAAAAAAAAAAAAAAAAACAACCAAAAGCTGAACATGTACTTTCCTTTCAAGCATTGTAATCTTTTAATGTTTAATGAAAATTTCAGTTTTTAAGGTTTTATGTTAAATTGTTTTACACTTATGCTTTTTATGTTAAAAACTGTTTCCATGTAAAATTTTTATAAGCTCTTTAAGTTTTTTATAATCCAACTGAGTATTTATTTTTTTATACATCAAATCAAAATTAGATTCTTAGCTTTTGGATGATAAGTAGCCTTGGATGAGCTTATGGTTTTGGATTCAGCTTATTGACAATAAGCTGAGTCCCTAGAGCTTTTAGGAATTTCTTTTAAGTCCTTGTTTTAGCAAAGGGAAAAGGTTAGCTTCATTTTCCATTTTTGCTTATTTTTATGTCATTTGCTTATTACTGCTTATGTCTGCTTATTTCAGTCTTATTATTGCTTATTCTAGCTTAATCTGTCTTTATGAATGCTTTTCTTGTTTATGTTATAGCTTAAAAGTCTTTTGTTTGCATTTTTATATAAACTGTTTGAAATTGCCTTTAACAGCTTATTATGTTTACTTATTGTCTTGTGCTTATTTACTTGAGTTAACGCTTAAGATTTCTTATAGTGTTTTATGCTCGAATCCGTGTTGACTTTCTATAAGATTTAATAATCTGTTTTAAGCTAAAATAAGTTTTCAAAAATTTAAAAGGGTGTTTGGCATAAGGAGTCTTAACCTTGGTTAAGACTGTTTAGGTTGTTCTTGGCAATTTAGTCAATTTCATTCAGCTTTAATTAAGCTTTTAGGTTAGATTTTACAAGTTTAAATTAGGTTTTGATAAGTTTTACATAGTGCTTAATCAAATTTTAAAGACTGTTAGTTAATAGGATTTCTAATCAGCTTATTTTGATGATCTTCTTTCCAAATGCACTTTAGTTCTGATTCTTGTTCAAATGGAGTTTAAAATACAGCATATTTTAGCCTATTTGATCCTTTGGTTGCTAGCGTAAGAACTTTGATCAAAATCAGTTAAGAAGGCTAATAGTTTAAGCTTAAAGTATGCATATATTATCAAGCCTTACTATAGCTTATCTTTGACTAATTTTTATGGCATTCACCTTATTTAAGTCTAGTATTAATTTGTTTTTAGTTTCTTTTTTTAGTTTGTCAAGTTTGAGTCTTAACTTTCATTAGTCAAAATCTAAAAAAAAGCCAAATAACATACCAGATAGTCTTAAGGGTATGCTTTCTATTTGATTCTAGATTTTTAGCTTATTAGGTGTTTGATTAAGCTTAATCTTAGTTTTTATGTGCTTATTGAGTCAAGGTGTTTAGCTGTTTTAGGATTTTAGCCTTTTCTTTGGCTTATTAAGTCTTGAAATTAAGCTAAAAATCTGTCAATTATCCTTATAAGTCTGTTCAAATGTCCTCTATCTTTTAGCTTTTTAATACTTTTCTTGCTTATTTGGTTAGCTTATTTTTATTCATTTTTGCTTATTAGGCATATCATTGTATCTGGTTTTAGCTTATTTGTCTTCTTTTAGCTTATTAAGTCTTAAAAGTAAGTTTTAATGCTGTCATTTCATTTCAAAAAGCCAAAAACAACAGTTAGTTGTGTCATTTTCAGCTGCCCTAATCTAGCTTATTTCTTTTCCTTTTTGCTTAATTTCTGCTTATTTGTGTCATTAGTATATAGTACTTTATCTTTTTTGATCTTTTCAGCTTATTTCTTTAGCTTATTATGCCTTAATCTTAGCTTAAATGTCTGTCAAGAGTCCTTTAAATCTTTTTTGAAGTCTGCTGTCTATTTCTCTTTTTAGTGTTTCTCTGCTTAATTTGTTAGCTTATTTTGAGTCAGTAGTGCTTATTAGGTCTAGGTTAAGTCCTATTTTTAGCTTATTAGGATTCTTAGTGCTTATTAAGTACTTGAAATTCCAAACAGTTTAAGCCTAATGTCATATAAGCTTTTAAGGCAATCTGCCAATTTCATTTGCTTTTTCTGAGCTTATTTCTAAGTTTCTTATCTAAGTGCTTTTACTAAATTTGCTTATTTTCATGTTATTTAGCTTTTCAAAAAGAAAAATAAAAAAAATAAAATGTTTAGCAAAAAGAGATGGTCACAGGGGTCGAACCTGTGACCTCTCCCTTTCATAGCACACACCTTAACACCACCACACACTGCCAACTCGCCCTTGGGTCTTTTTCATTCTTACTTTGCAGCATTTATTATTTAACCCTTTATTAGCCATTTAGCCTTTCAATCCTTTAAGGCTTATTTTCCACTTATTTGGATAAGCTGTTTGAGCCATTTATTTTTCTGTAGACTATAAAATTAATAGTACTTTTCATGAATTTTTTTTAGATTTTTATTTTTTTTTTTTTCCAAAATTAGTTTAGTATTTTTAATTACTTTTTTTAGATTAAAACTGTTTTTAATTCATAATAAATAAAATAAAAGTCAAAAAAATATAATTATTTTTTCTAAATTTTTTATTAATCATTTAGGACTATTAAAAATTAAATTTGCATTTTTAGGGTTAAATTTGAAGTATTTAGGTTTTTAAAGAACGGGATTAGGATCTCGTTATCGTTTTTCGTGTCCTAGCTTTAATTGCTTTCGTTTTAGGCTTGCTTTTACTTGTTTTTGCATTTTATTTATAGAAATAGAATCCAAATCAAATATTGACCATTCAATCACGCGATCACGAATGTAACCTCATTTTTCAATTCACGCCTCGTCGGGAAACGACCCAGGAAGGTTTTTTTAGCGTTTTACTTTGGATAAAAGTAAATATTCTTTTAAGAAGCCTTACGGAATTCTTATCTCTTATTATTGATTGATAATTTTGATAATTCTTATTATATATATTTATATAGTAAAAGGGATTACTTTAACCAAATCAATTTTTGGCGCTGTTGCTGGGGAGGTGTGTGTGATTATCGTGTTTTGTTTGAAGATTAGTGTTTGAAGACCCTTCCCCGTGAACTTATCGCTTTCATTTATGAATATTTTTAAGTAATCAAAAATACCAAAAAAATTGAAAAACAAAATCAACCGTTGTGTCACTTGTGATTTTGGCTCACCTTTAGATTACAAACTATAAGAGAGGTATAAGGAGGGATGATTCGATGAACTTCGACCCGAAAGGAGAAGGTTTTTAAAACGTTTCACGCTTACCCGCTCCTCCGCTTCTTTGTGCGTTTTCTAAAGATCTACCGTACACTTGTTCGATTATCGGTTACCAAAAATATTTTTCTTTCTTATGTATTTTGCTATAAATAATCTTCTCTATCATCTTATTCGTTTAATTCTTATCTTCTTTACCCTGTTATTTGTTTAATTCTTTGACATGTCTTCGTATAACTAGCCCTAGTACAAGACGTATTCTTGTGAGTTTTGTGGAAACGATGCTCATTATGGTTATGATTGTCCACCTCAAGTCCCGTTTTTCTACAATCAGGACCCATGTTTCAATCAAAACTTTGATAAATTTCCACAAACTTCACCAAGTCTTCTACAATATCTTTGTTGTACCCGTTGTGGGGGTCCTCATGAGACTTTTCAATGTGATCAATTGATCTTCGATAAGCCTTATTGTGAAAACTGCGGGGGACATCATATGAGTTTTCAGTGTCAACAAATAAATCAAAATTTCTATAATTCTAATTCTTTCGGTTTTGACCAATTCCAACCCCCACAGTATTCCGACGAAACAAGTATCAAAGAATTAAAAACAATGATGCAATCCTATTGTGAAATAATGAGTCAACGACGTGAGCAAGAGGCTATTCTTTTACAAGATGAGGAAAAACAAGAATTGTTAGCTAAAGAACATGCAGCTAGTCCTTCCGAGCCTTCACCCATCTTATATTTTTACAATGCTGACTATGATAATATTAGCACTCCGTCTACAACTTATACTATAACACCTCGTGTTTTAGGTCATTGTACGACATTATGTAATGCACAATTTATTTTTAGGGTTTTACGCGTTTTCTCTTAAACCGTAAACGTTAAGTTAAATCGCGTAAACTAAAAATGATCATTCAATATAAACGGGCATTAAACAATTAAATGTTTACATCAAGCAAGTGTTATATGATTATTTAGAGGATAATTATTAACATTGCACATTTTATTTTTATTGGTTACGTTAAGTGTTTACGATTCGCGACAAATACGTTTAAGCCTTCCCGGGAAGCTCGTTAACTAGCTACGCTCATCAAATACCAAAAAATTTTTGTACTCAATTCTTAAAGTTTATCTTAAAACTTCAAGTATTGATCACAATATACATATTCATTATGAAGGAATTCAAATCATAAATTACAATGTACAAGTTATACATTTTTCTAAGTCTATACTACATTATACTTTATATAATACAAGTATACATTATATAAATGATCAAACACATATCTAACTTATACATATACATATATTTCGTGTATAATGACTAGGAAAGCAAGATAGGACCAAGGAACCATCACTAATATCTTCCTAAAAGATCTAGCATGCAACTTGAACCATGACTAGCCATTTTCCTTAACAAGATAAGCTCTAGTTTTTCTTCCATGCCTCCTTATCCTTGCCACCTTTCATATGATCAACTAGGCACACAAATATCTTCTATTAGTAGTATATATACACATGCATGTACATAGAAGGCTCACACTTCCTTTCCCTTAGAAAAATAAAAAGCAAACAATCTCTCTTCCTCCTCTCTTAAACCCACGGCATCAAACACACTCTATACACAATCCATAGCTTGATTTTCTTTCACCATATTAGTGTTTATACATCATAGCTTAATTTTTCAAGCCAAAAGGTTTAATCACAAGGGTGTGATTGTTATTCTTATCTCTACTCATCCATACATGGTTATATCAAGAAGCTTAATCTATTCTATTGTAAGATTTTAGTGTTCATATGCTTTACTTAGTAAATCACCATCGAGGGTACTCTTGAATAGTACAAAGATGAATTTTTACTTATTGTCAATGTTTTGTTGAACTTATTTACATGCCATATGGAGCTAATATATGATAAAAGGATGTATAAGGTGTTTATATCATAATGCTTAAGAGTAACCAAATATATGAACAAATGAGGGGTTTCTAAAGTTTCTTATTAAGTTAGATGTGAAAAATTGCAGGACTTGTGCTCTGACACTATGGACACTCTGGACAAAACAAGACCAAGATGGCGACCTCCCCTAATATATGTTAAGGAACATAAGATATTAAGGGTTCTAATGGGTTTGTAACAAAGTGGTAAAGCTAAAAAGTCCTAAAAACAAGTTTTAAACACATTTTGGAAAAAATATCTTAAGGGGCTGTTTGTAATTCGAAATTTACATATATGTTATAGATTTTAATAAAATACTACATGTCACAAGGATCGATGTCCTAAAGAACTCGAAAAACCGATTAATAACGAAAGAGAGATACGCTAATTAACAAGTTAACGATAGTTAATACTTTTATAAAACAATTTTTATAAAAAGACTTTTTCTCCACAGAAACTTATAAATTTATAACAGTCAATAATATGATGAAAACTCAATACGGAGAACGTGTTCGAAAGAATGCTAAAAACGGATCTATAACGTAATAAGATACGGCAAAAAACGGGTTTTTACGTTAATTAAAAGTATCAACACGATTATATAGCTGTTATGAACATTAAAAACACTATTCTCATTGAATCTCAAAAATCAAAGAATGTGGATTTTTGATGATCACTCGTCATAATACGATAGCGTGGAATAAGAAACGATAGAAACGGGCATAAAACGACAAAGTTTATGTCCATTTTTTACTAAGGCGTAATTATAAAACATTTTTACTTTATAATTACGATTTCACTTAAACAAATAGATGGTGATATAGCTATATAGATTATATTATGTTATTAGTTATCGAAGTTCTATAATTACAAGGAATTCTTAATGATGCTTCTTCGATGGTCGTATTGACGAGTTGTTGGATTTACGATTTAAGTAGTCCAACTCCTCCTATGTCATGTCATGGCCTCTTAAATTATGATAGCCCGAACTAAAATAAAAAAAAGATAGTACGATGATTACTAATAGGATTAAATACATTTGTTTGTGAGACAACGACTTGAAATACTGATTCGAACCTTATTAACTAGGTTGCATTCGAGCGTTATGTGACGCGTTTTTACTTGGATATTTTGTTATCAGATGCTTACTCACTCAAGGTGAGTTCATAGCCCCATGTTTTACAATTATTACTTTAAAAGTTTTTGGGGTGAGAAACATATGCATGTTTTACAAATTGGACGCAAGTGTATATTTTATTATGATTACGTTTTGCCTAAGTAGCGATAACCCACTATGCCCATGAATCATGAACTGTCAATTACTGGAATGTGAGCCAGCGAATGATTATAATAGATCTATTTAGGATTACCTACCCTTCGGGGTGACTAGCTAGTCACTGGAGACGAACTATATCATTTCGGTACCGGATTTTTAGGGGTTGATCATCATCACGGGCAATGTAGGCAATATATATAATATTGTATTCAATTATGTTGAGCTTCGGTGTCATGAGCTTAGGTAATATCCAAAATACATTTTGTATGTCTGCATCTGTTTGCCTTATCCTGGAAGTCTTGCGGCCCGCCTAACATTTACATAAACCTATGAAATTCACCAACTTTATGTTGACGTTTTTAAATGCAATGTTTTTCAGGAGGTCATTAAGCACGAGGTGCGAAGGATACATTGGTGGTTATATTATGAAGTCATGCATTAAAGATTTAGTCGCATTACATTTTGTGTATCTGTTATGGGCTGGAAATCTTTGTAATAATAACAAGTAAACAAGTAAAGCTTCGGGCTTTTGTAACACATACTTTATTAAATCCAATGTATCAGTTTTAAACGACTTTTTGGTCGTTCTTATATTATCTTGTGTTATTGATCTGAGAAGTAACACGCCCCGGACCCTTATTCCGCTGCGACCCAATTTGGGGGTGTTATAGATTGGTATCAAGAGCCAAGGTTATAGAGAACCAGGTCAAATGTTTTTGCTGGACTATAACCATTTTCAAACATTGCATTCATACAAAGGGGTTTTCACGGGACATACATACACTAATTGTGCATTAGTCGGTTAGGCTAGATGCATGCATGATTGATATTCATGATTGATATACATGTTATAATATAAATGTATATTACTATAAGAGTCTTATATTAGTATACTTATATAAGCTAAATTTTGATTTCAGATATTATCATGTCAGATTCTGAGCATTCTACAGTTACATACACATCAGTATCCTTTCCAGTTGAGGACGATTCAGACATTGGTTCACCAGGAGTCGATGGACCACCCATTATGCCAGAGGACCCATATGCTTACATAATGGCTGCTTATGAGGTTCCACCATCGCCTGACTACATACCTGGCCCCGAGGTTCCACCATCGCCTGACTACATACCTGGCCCCGAGGAGCCGCAGTCACCTCCCCCACTGGACTTTGTTCCTGAGCCGATGTACCCTGAGTACATGCCACAGGAGGATGAGATACTCCCGGCCGAGAGCACCACTACAACGGCTACTGCCTCACCCGACTGCAGATTCACCAGGCTATGTTCCCTGAGTCTGCTCCAGAGGAGGAACCGAAGGAGGACGATGAGGATCCCAAAGAGGATCCAGCTGACTACCGTGCTGATGGGGATGATGATGATGATGATGAGGATGAGGACGAGGACGAGGATGAGGAGGAGGAGGAGGAGCACCCAGCTCCAGCCGACTTCGTCCCACCGGTACACTGTATGACCGCTAAGGATATCTTATCCGGCAGAGCCATCCAGTATCACTTCTCCTAGGGAAGAGGTCGAGAGGGCTTCGTGCCTAACCACCCCACCACCATCACCACTTACTCCACTATCATCTCCATTACCACAGATACCATCCCCAACCATTACCGATAGCCATCACCACCAACCTAATAGCCTCTACTCATATTGGAGATCCCGAGAGTTGTTTACCTCTTCGGAAGAGGGTGCGTTTTGCTTCTCCCACCCCTAGTCCCGAGCTCGGGGAGAGTTCAGCAGCCGATGCTGCTAGGCAGTATAGACCTACCATAGCGAGGGAGGATCTTTATGGATTTATCAATATGGTTGATGTCCCTCCTAGATGTTCGACGTCGAAGAGTGAGACTAGGCATTACTGATACATGGATTGATCGGTAGAGCCCAGTCTATGAGATTGCACCGACCACCGTAGAGGGGGTCAATCAGAGGGTTACTGATCTTGCTACCATTGTTGAGGAGGAGACTTACCATCCGCCCCCCCCACCCCCCCCCACCCCCCCCCACCCCCCCTCCCCCCCCCCCCCCCCCCCCCCCCCCCCCTCCCGCCCCACCCCCCCCGCAGCCACCCCCCCACACCCACGCCTCCCCCCCCCCCCCGCATGGTATGGTATTATGGAGGATGCTCAAGATGACCGGTCTCTACTGAGAGGCCGAGTCAACTTGTTGTATAGGGATAGGCATTTTCATCATCGTTTAGCAGAAATGATAAGAGAGAGAGAGGCTAAGATGGATCGTGAGCTTGGGACTTATCCCCATGGATGCTAGCGATGATGCACGTCAGTGTATGTATTTATGTACTATGGTAGTGGCGCAAGTGCAGTGATTTCAGAGTTACAGTCACAGATTCACAGGAGAAAGAGGGTGAATTCAGAGTGTTTGCATCAGACCACAAAGACAGGTTCAGTTAACTAAGACTAGAGTTTTGCGGAAAGACTACAGACACAAATGGTACGAGTTTCAGAGACAGCATGGACCTGCTAAAGGTCCGGCCACAGCCAAATGCACAGGAGGCTGGTAAGCATTCCTAGATTTGGTTATGTGTAGCTATGCTATGCAGCCGTTAAGTATATGGGTTATTCCCAGCTAGCATACTGTATAGATCTTTTGTGTTTTGTTTAGCTATCCTAGTATAAGTCTTTGTATCAGGTATATCTACCTTGTACAGAATACTAATGTTACGGGTCATAACCCGGCTAGTATGGCTTTAGTGTTTCTTATTGTAACCTAAGTATAGTAATCATCTTGTATCGTGAACCAAACATGTTGTTTTTTCCCAAGTTATATAAATGGATGGATTACTTTATCTATGAAATCGAATTTAATTATAAATGAATGTTTGATTTGGTTATACCCAGAGATTAATTTCAAAAACATTGTACATTCACTAGTGTGATTGATTCTCTGTTTAAATTTAAAGTGTTATATGTTAAGTCATAGTTATGATTTTTTAAATCAACGGGTATTAAGGTTTCTTTATGATTTAAAGAAAATGGCACCAAAGAGAAGGACCACGAGGTTAAACCCAGATGCAACACCAACACCAGTCACATACACTCATACCACTACATCTGTCACCAACGCCAAGATTCGGGCAATGATTAACGAAGGCGTTACTGCTGCACTGGCAGCACGTGATGCAACCCGGAATGGCGATGATAGCCATACTTCCGTAAAACGGTGTCAGAAGGCCTGTGCAGGTTGCTCGTGAATGCACCTACCCGGACGTTCCTAAAATCCCAACCCTTGAACTCAAGGCACTGAGGGAGTTGCTGACTCACTCAGTGTTTCAAAAAGATGGAGTCTGTTTACAGCATAAGCAACTGTACAGTAGCATGCCAGGTCAAATTTGCTACGTGTACCCTACAAGGAAATGCTCTTACATGGTGGAACTCCCATGTTAAGACCACTACTCCTGAACTGTCCATTAGGCAATGCCCATGGAGGGACACTGAAAAAGAATGATGACAGAAAAATACTGCCCAAGGGGGCGAAATTAAGAAACTGGAGTGCGAATGGGAATTTGAAGAAAGGTAGATGTGGTAACCTATAGCCAACGTTTCCAAGAACTGGCACTAATGTGCGATCGGATGTTTCCGGAAGAAATAGACCAAGTTGAGAAATATGTCGGTGCGTTGCCGATACGATTCATGGCAGGGTGAAGGCGACTAAGCCCAAAAACTATGCAGGATGCATTGAGTCGCCACTGAACTCATGGACAAAAGATCAACACTTGGGCTAACGTCAGCCGACAACAAAAGAAGTCTGATGACACCGCAGGAACAACCATGAATCAGCAACAAATAAGAGACAAAACACTGTAAGAGCTTAGCCGTAGTGAAATGGTGATAGGAGACCATACGGAGGGCCTAAACCTCTATGTTCCAAATGTAACTATCACCATGAGGGTCCTTGTGCTCCCAAATGCCACAAGTGCAACCGATTTGGCCATTTAGGTCGTGACTGCAAGAATCCCCTCAATGTCAACACTAGGGCTAATCAGAGGGCTTGTTTTGAATGTGGTGCTCAGGGGCATTTCAAGAAGGATTGCCCAAAATGGAAGAACAACAACAACCGGGGTAATCAGGCTGGAAATGCCAAGGCTCAGGCAAAGGTGTATGCCGTGGGCAATGCAGGGGCAAATCCGGACAACAAGATCCGTCACGGTTACGTTTCTCCAAACAACCGATATCATCTATTTTTATTATGATACCGTGCCGATAGGAGTTTTTGTATCTACTGCATTTCCTGCTCGAATTGTATCACACCCCGACAGCATTAAGATCCATGCATTATAATGTTCTAACTAGCCGAGGCATATAGTTGGTTGAAACACTATTATCCGGGGTTGTACGTTAAACCTCTTAAATCATCCTTTCAACATAGACCTAATGCCCGTAGAACTAGGTAGTTTTGACGTGATAATGGTAATGGATTGTTGCAAAGTACCATGCATTATTGTCTGTGCGAAAGATCGTTTCGTTATTCCTTTTGGAGACAAAATTTTAATCGTTCGTGGTGACGGAAGCAGCAATAAACACGGGACCCGATTAAACATCATCTCGTGTACTAAGGCTCAAGAGTATTTAAAGAAGGGATGTCACGTATTCTTAGCAAATATCACCGCAACCAAAGACGGAGACAAGTCAAAGGAGAAATGACCTCGAAGATGTTTGCCGTTGTTCAAGAATTTCCTGAAGTCTTTCCTGAGGAAACTTGCCCTGGAAACCACCCACTCGACTAGTGGGGTTTCGAATCGATTTGGGTATCCCTGGTGCTACAACCCGTAGCCAAACGGGCACAGATAGATTAGCACCGTCCGAAATGAAGGAACTAGCGGAGCAACTGCAGGAACTTACGGACAAAGGCTTATACGACCAAGTTCCTACCCGGGACTCCGGTTCTGTTTGTAAAGAAGAAAGATGGGTCTTTTTGGATGTGCATCGATTACAGGGAATTGAACAAACTGACAGTGAAGAACCGCTACCCACTCCCAAGGATCGATGACCTATTCGACCAGTGCAAGGTCAGAGTTATATTTATGTCAAAGACGTTCTGAGGTCAGGTTAATCACCAGTTGAGGGTCAAGAAGAATACCAATCCCCAAGACTGTCCATCAGACTCGATACGTCCACTATGATTCCAAGTCATTCTTTTGGTTTGACTAGGCATCACCCCCCAACACCCGCCCATGTTCATGACCTTATGAACCGGGTGTGTAAACTGTATCTGGACAAGTTTGTAATTGTCTTCATCGATGACATGTTTGCATCTACTCCATAAGTAGAATGAACATGAAGAAACACCTTAGGCAGATCTTGAAATTGCTTAAAAATGAAGAATTGTATGCCAAGTTCTCCAAGTGTGAATTCTGGATTTTCAGAGGGTAACAATTTTCTCGGTCACCGTGATTGAATGTCAAGTTATTCACGTTGAACCGCCAAGAGTGAATCTATGCAAAGATTAGGCATCTCCTTAAACACCAACAGAGAATCGCCAATTTTTGGGCTTGCCGGCTATTTATAGAAGAATTCATGCGAAGGTTTTTCCAAGATCCCAAGACAATGACCAAACCTAACCTAGAAAGGTGTCAAGTTTGATTGGGGCGATAAAATAGAAATCAGCTTTTCAATTGTTGAAGCAGAAGTTGTGCAGTGCACCAATCCTGGCCTTACCTGAGGGAAGCGAAGATTTCATCGCATACTACGATGCTTCAAAGAAGGGTTTGGGCGCTGTGTTGATGCAAAGAGAAAAGGTGATTTCTTATGCATCACGCCAGTAAAAATTCATTAAAAGAACTAACACCATGATTTTAGAACTTGGTGAGTAGTGTTCGCTCTAAAAATGTTGAGCACTATCTGTACCGGAAGCCAAGTGCACGATGTTCACTGACACAAAAGTTTACAACACATTCTTGATCAGAAGGAATGAAATATATTGAGCAACGTCGCTGTTAGCAGTTGCGGAGTGATTACGATTGTGAAATCATTATCACCCAGGAAGGCGAATGTTGTTGCTGAGCTTGAGCGAAGGAACGAGAACCACTAAGGGTTCGGGCCTTAGTGATGACTATTGGCTTGGATCTTCCTAAACAAATCTTGAAAGCTCAGACTGAAGCACGAAAGCCGGAGAACATCAAGAAGGAGGATGTTGGAGGTATATTGGTTGAGAATTCAAAAGATCCAGAGAAACTTAGAATGGAAAAGTTGGAACCACGTACGGATGGAACTATGTGCTTAAATGGCAGGAGTTGGTTACCATGTTATGGCGACTTAAGGACTGTGATCATGCACGAGTCCCACAAGTCTAAATACTCTATTCATCCGGGTTCTGACAAGATGTACCAGGATATGAAGAAACTATACTGGTGGCCCAATATGAAAGCCAACATCGCCACCTATGTTAGCAAATGTTTGACCTGTGCTAAGGTCAAGGCCGAACATCAGAGACCATCGGGTTTGTTAGTACAACCCGAGATACCTCAATGGAAGTGGGACAACATCATGATGGATTTTGTCACGAAGCTTCCTAAGTCGTCACAAGGTTATGACACTATTTGGGTGATCGTTGACCGACTTACAAAGTCTGCCATTTTTATGCCAATGAGGGAAACGGATCCTATGGATAAACTGGCGAGAATGTACCTAAAAGAGGTAGTCACGAAGCATGGAATACCTGTCTCAATCATCTGTGATCGTGACCCTCGGTTCGCATCAAATTTCTGGAGGTCACTTCAGAAGGCTTTGGGTACAAGTTTGGATATGAGTACTGCATATCATCCGCAAACCGACGGACAAAGCGAGAGAACCATCCAAACTCTCGAGGATATGCTACGTGCTTGCGTAATCGACTTTGAATGTTGGGTTAAACATTTCCATTAGTCGAGGTTTTCATACAAAACATTATCATGCTAGCATTAAGGCTGCAACCGGTTTGAAGCACTTTATGGTCCCGAAAGTGGTGTTCAACCCGGATGGTTGGGCGATGTTGAAAGTTTAACTCACTGGTCCAGAATTAGTGCAAGAAACAACGGAGAGGATCATCCAGATCAAACAAAGGATTCAAACCGCTCGAGATCGACAAAGGAGCTATGCCGATTTAAAGCGTAAACCGATGGAATTTCAAGTTGGAGATAAAAGTTATGCTTAAATTTCACCTGGGAAAGGGGTCGTAACGTTTTGGCAAACGGGGAAGTTAAACCCTAAAGAGATGTCGGACCTTTCAAAGTGTTGAAAAAGTTTTGGAGCCGTTATTACAAGCTTGAGCTTCCTCAAGAGCGAGCAGGGTCCACAAACGGTTTTTCATGTTTTCCCAAACTGAAGAAATGTTATTCTGACGATCCATTAGTTGTTTCATTGGAAGGACTCCAAGTAGATGACAAGCTTCATTTTGTTGAAGAGCCTATAGAAATCATGGATCGCGAAGTCAAACAATTGAGGCAAAGCCATGTCCCAATTGTCAAGGTTCGATGGAACTCTAGGCGGGGTACTGAGTTTACGTGGGAACGTGAAGATCAATTCAGGAAGAAGATATCCACACCTCTTCACCAAGTACCGCACCATCATCAAGTGCCGTTGTGATAACCTTGAGGGAAAAGAGGCTCATTATCGGGAATACGATAACAACCTCTGTTTAGGTCATTGTACGACATTATGTAATGCACAATTTATTTTTAGGGTTTTACGCGTTTTCTCTTAAAACCGTAAACGTTAAGTTAAATCGCGTAAACGAAAAATATCATCATATAAACGGGCATTAAACAATTAAATGTTTACATCAAGCAAGTGTTATATGATTATTTAGAGGATAATTATTAACATTGCACATTTTATTTTTATTGGTTACGTTAAGTGTTTACGTTTCGCGATAAAGTACGTTTAAGCCTTCCCGGAAGCACGTTAACTTATCTACGCTTCATCAAATACCAAAAATTTGTACTCAATACTTAAAGTTTATTTAAAACTTCAAGTATTTATCACTTTATACATATTCATTATGAAGGAATTCAAATCATAACTTACAATGTACAAGTTATACATTTTTCTAAGTCTATACTACATTATACTTTATATAATACAAGTATACATTATATAAATGATCAAACACATATCTAACTTATACATATACATATATTTCGTGTATAATGACTAGGAAAGCAAGATAGGACCAAGGAACCATCACTAATATCTTCCTAAAAGATCTAGCATGCAACTTGAACCATACACATTTTCCTTAAATATCTAGATATTATAAATATCTAGATATTATAGGAAACCATTTCACTTACACAAGGGTTAGTAAGTAACCATGGTTGAGTTACTTAGATATTTTCACTATAAATAGCACATGCATTCACTCTTTCTTTCATAAACACTTAACAAAAAAATCACAAAACTCTTTCTCTCTTCTCTCTCAAACTCACGGCTCAAAACCCTTAACAAACACAATCCATAGTTTGATTTTCTTTCACCATATTAGTGTTTACATATCATACTTAAGGTATTCTAAGAAGAATTGAAGGATTGGTTAAGCTTTGAAAGGGTTTTAAGAAGATATTGCAAGATTAGGGTTTTTGGTTGAAATTAGGGTTTTCACCTAATATTTTCAAGCCAAGGTTGTTAATCACAAGGGTGTGATTGTTATTCTCTTCTCTACTCATCCAAGCAAGGTTATATATAAGGCTTAATCATTTCATATTTAAGATTTTATGTGTTCATATGCTTTACTTAGTTAAATCACCATCTAGGGTACTTTTGAATATGTGAAATGGATTTTTACATATGATCATTATTTTGTACACTTATTTATATGTTATATGAATGTTAATATGATGTTAGAATGGTAGTATAACTCTTGTACACACTTGGTTAAGTATAACATGTTTATGAACAAATTAGGGTTTTAAAAGATTTACTTAATAAATTACAAGTGAAAATGGTAAAATAACATGTTAATCTTGTTATCTTGGACTCACATGAGCAAAGTATGAACTAATGAATTTAATATATGTAAGACATAAGATAAGAATGTTGTGAAGTAGTTGTAATAAGGTGTTGAATCTAAATGGTACTAAAATCAAGCTTAAAACCACCTAAATCACAAAACCTCAAACCTTCTGTTTTGGTCCAAATTTCTTAACAGCCATTTTATGTTTTATAAAGATAGTACATCTCATAAGGATTCCAAAATGATAAGAAACTCGAAAAACGGATTAATAACGAAGAAGATACACTAGTTACGAGTTTACGACGCTAAATACTTTATAAAACAAATTTTATAAAAAGTTACTATTCATGGCAGAAACTTATACTTTGTAAACATCAATAATATGATAAAACTTTCAATTACGAGAACGTGTTTGAAAGAATCGCTAAAAACGGAGCTATAACGAATAAGATACGACAAAAACGGGTTTTACGTTAATTAAAAGTATAAAAACGATTATATAGCTGTTATGAACAGTAAAAACACTATTCATCATAGAATCTCAAAAACCTAAAAATGTGATTTTATGATCACTCGTATTAATACGAAAGCGTGGGAGTAAGAAACGCGAGAAACGGACTTAAAACGACAAAGTTACGTCATTTTTACTAAAGGCGTAATTGTAAACGTTTTTACTTTATAATTACGATTTCACTTAAACGAATAGATGGTGATATAGCTATATATATATATATTATATGTTATCAGTTATCGAAGT
>BQNB010046085.1:0-43912 GCA_026074375.1 Tanacetum coccineum | reverse complement strand
ATTTAACCAGTTATCGCATGTTTCTTCTCCATTATTGAGCAAACCAGGGGAGTACTAGTTTCTTTTACTTGTTTCTTTTTCCTTTTATTCGTTTTTACGGGTACTTTTATAGAACATTGGGGACAATGTTCAACAAAAGTGTAGGGGGAAAATAAGCATTAGAAACTATTCTTTCAATTGTCATTTGCTTTTTCCTTAAAATGATGGGTAATATATCGAAACATAGCATAAAAAGGTAAGTTTGACCTAAGTTTAAAATTTTTATGACACATTCCAACGAAAATCGAGTATTAATAGCATCTCATGGATAGGAATGTGTATGACTAGCACAAAAACCCTTAGAATTCCACCCCAAAAATATGAGGTTCGCCTTTAGATCTATAGGAATTCGGGTATCTATTATTGATACCCAAGATAGTTTATACCTTTAGCTTTCTCGAGTTAAGGAGTGAGCAATCATGTGTATCTATTCCGTCGTTACGGATGTGTATAGGTGGTTTTGTCGCCTTTTCTTGAGCATTGAGATCGGTATTAAATTATATGAGTGTATCGATAGTATATTAAATTCTAGAACTTGTTTTTGTGATGCATCCCGAGACCCTATAGTAAGTATTAGGATTTTCTTGATAAGAGGCACTAGGATTAACTTATGTTTTCAACCTGTAATTGTTATGATGGTCACCTCGATCATATAACTATCCCACACCCTTGCCATTCACTTATTTTTAGTGCAGGATACCCATAGTATAACCCTCCGAGCCTATTCTTTTTTCACGGTTCTTGTTGGGATTAAAAGACTTCAAGATGATTCTTAGAGTTACTACTGCTCATGTATATATTAGTGTTGTTAAGCATAACTTAGTGCTGCGTAATACTAATGAAAATTATGCTTAGTAGTTAGTACTGGTAGTATAAAAGTTACTACTGCTAGTTACTACTGTTAGTATAATTAGTACGGTTAGTATAAAGTTACTGCTGCTAGTAGAAGTTAAGACTGCTTAGAGATGAAGACTGAAAATATACTAAGTAGTTACTGCTGCTAGTACTAAAGTTAGTACTGCTAGTGTATGTTAGTACTGCTAGAGTAAACTTCTAAGTAGTTAATGTTGCTTGTGCTCAGTTACAACTGCTGAGTAATTACAACTGCTGGAAGGATTAATGTTGTCAGAAATGAGATCAAAAACATATCAGAGAAGAGATAAAGGTTGATTGAAGAACAAGAATACTTATGAAGATAAGTATCAATTATTTGTAAAGAAGATATGTATAAACTTATTTGTTTAAGAGATTATGTTTACTTATAGAAAAGATCGTAATCACTTGACGCATTTTGTAAGCCCATTAGGGTTTCCTTAGTGTATAAAAGGAACCCTGCGACATAGATCTAGATATTAGTTTTCATATTAGTATTCATAGTTCGCATAACAATCATAGTTAGTATTCATAGCTATTTTGTAACTAAACGTTTTGTCACACAATCATAATATTCATGTGGCCATTTGATGATCAATAGTCACACAAAATACACATTTCTTCAATTTAAACACCATATGGTCACACTTATTAACACTTTTGGTCACTTTATGCTTAGTTGTATGTGACTTAAAACCCAAAACAAACATGCTTTGTGTGGCTAAATATTACAAAAAGTCACACAAACATCAAATTCATGTGGCCATTAGATGATTAATAGTCACACAAAATACACATTTCTTCAATTTAAACACCATATGGTCACACTTATTAACTCTTTTGGCTACTTTATGCTTAATTATATGTGACTAAATACTGTTCGGTCTTAAAAGACTTCATGGATTCTTAGAAGTTACTGCTGCTCAGGTACATAATGGAAATTATGCTAAGTGGTTAGTACTCCTCTACCAAAGAGAACTGTTGATGGTGTTGAGCAAACATATCCTCCTAAACTGCAGAGGAGAAGTTAGCAAGGAAGAATGAGTTAAAGGCAAGAGGTACATTGTTGATGGCTCTTCCAAATGAACATCAACTAAAGTTTAATACCTACAAATGTGCCAAGACTCTGATGGAAGCTATAGAGAAAAGGTTTGGAGGTAATAAGGAGTCAAAGAAAACTCAGAAGACACTTCTAAAGCAACAGTATGAGAATTTCAATGGATCAAGCTCTAAAGGACTTGATCAAACCTATGATAGGCTACAAAAGCTTATCAGTCAGCTAGAGATTCTGGGTGAAACTATTTCTCAAGAAGATATGAATCTGAAGTTTTTAAGAAGTCTCCCATCAGAATGGAAGACTCATACCTTGATCTGGAGGAACAAACCTGATTTAGACACCCTTGAGCATGGATGACCTATACAACAATCTGAAGATTTATGAAACTAAAGTTAAAGGGTCATCAATCTCAAACCAAAATTTACAAAATGTGGCTTTTATGTCGTCCAATAACTCTAGCAGTTCTAATCAAGCTTATGGTTCTAACTCTGCCAATACTGATAGTATAAGTGATGATGTGATCTATTCTTTCTTTGCAAACCAATCTAACAGTCCACAATTAAATGATGAGGACTTACAACAGTTGATGCTGATGACTTGGACAGAGATGGATATTAGGTGGCACGATGGCTATGTTAACCATGAGAGCCAGAAGATTCCTAAATAAGACTGGAAGGAAGATTAATGCCAATGGTTCTGAGATCATAGGGTTTAACAAATCAAAGGTGGAATGCTATAATTGTTATAAAAAGGGTCATTTTGTAAGGGAGTGCAGGGCTCCAAGGGAGAACAGAAACAGAGAACCTGTAAGGAGGAATGTGACAGTGTAAACAACAGAGACAAAAGCTTTGGTGGCTCAAGATAGACTTGGGTATAAATGGAGTGACCAGCTGAAAGAAGACTAATAAACTTTGCACTTATGGACATACTATATCTTTAGGCTCTTCAAGTTTCTTCAAGCTATATTTGAGGTATCTTAATTGTTCCAATGCTGTTTAAAATCTTACATGATATCTCTAATGAAATTATGTAATCCTGACGAAGATTTTAATAAGTCTCATTTAAATATAGGTGCTTATAAAGCAGGTCTAGAATCTGTAGAGACTAGACTAGATGTGTATAAAAAGAATGAGATTGTTTTTGAAGAGGACATAAAGATTTTAAAACTTGTATTAGTGAGAGATAATGCACTAAAAGAGCTTAGAAATAAATTAAAAATAACTGAAAAGAAAGAGTTGATTTAAAACTTCACCTTTAGAAAAGTTTGGAAATTCATCTAAAAAATGTAAGCAAATGTTAGGATTCAAGTAGTGATAAGTATCAAGACTTGTGTGGAGGTTTTGTATGTCAAGTGGGTTGATGGTCAAGTGGTTGATAGTCTGGAGAATGATAGGTACAAAACAAGTGAAGGGTATCATGATGTTCCCCCTTCCTATACTGGGAACTTCATGCCCCCTAAATATGATTTGGTACTTGCTGATGAGGAAGAATATGTTTTTAATGAGTCAGTAACAAGTATACCTGATGTTACAACAAGTGAAGCTAAGACTAGTGTGTCAAAACCTAGTCTGTTGGTGAACCACTTATTGAAGACTAGATATTTGATAGTAAGGATGAGAATGAGACTGAGTTTAAGTCTAAACAGAGAAAACCTAGTTTTACCAAAATAGAATTTGTTAAATCTAATAAGCATATGAAAACACCTAGGGAGTCTGTTAAGAAGGTAGAGAACAAAAAGCAAGCTAAATACCCTAGGAAAAACAGTCAAAGTCCTAGAGGTAACCAGAGAAACTGGAATAATTTGATGACTCATAAATTAGGAAGTAATTTTGAGTTTAAAAATAAAGCTTGTTATGAATGTGGCAGTTTTAATCATTTAATCAAAGATTGTGATTTCTATGAAAAGAAAATGGTAGAGAAAACTATATGGAACAATGCTAGAAGGGTAAATCACCAAAATTCTCAAAGAATGACTCACCCTCATCCAAAAGAAATTTTGTTCCAAAAGCAGTCTTAATGAAATCTGGCATTAAAACACTTAATACTGCTGGGAAACTTTTCAAAAGCAGCAGTATCAGTATTAATAATGCCAGACAATTATAATGCCTATCCAGTCCAACACATGAATAATGCAAGGACAGCATCAAATATTAGAAGGCCCTTTAACAAGTCTACAACAAATAAGAACAGCAATTTAAAAGAAAAAGTTAATACTTGTAGGAAACTGTTACTATGTTGGGCAAAGCAGTAGTAAGTGATTACACTAAGGAAATATGGCCTAATGTTGTTAAGGAATCTGCATGTTGCGGTTAGGACAAATCAAAAGGTTTTAGACCACAGGTCTCACTGACTACAAATGGTGCATTCATTGAATTTTAAAAGATGTTGACTATGTTGATGCACAAGCAGATCAAGTCTGTTAATGGCTTGGTCCCCAAGAGAGCCTAGATTCTCTTACTTTTTTGGTGACAGGGCAATCACAGACTAGAATGCAGGAACAAAGGGAGTAATTGACAGTGGATGCTCTAGGCACATGACTAAAAACAAGTCCTACCTCTCAGATTATGAAGAAATTTATGGTGGATGTAAGCTCAATTAGCCAACCATTACAAATGTTGCATATGGATTTGTTTGGGCCAACATTTGTAGTAATGAAAAAGATGTATTGCCTAGTTGTCACAGATGACTATAGTAGGTTTAGTTCGGTTTTCTTTTTAACCACTAAGGATGAAACTAGTGAAATCCTTAAAACATTTATTATAGGCATAGAAAATCTAATAGACCTTAAGGTGAAAGTGATCAGATGTGACAATGGGACTGAATTCAAGAATAAGGTCATGAATCAGTTCTGTGAAATAAAGGGTATTAAGAGGGAATTTAGTGTTGCTAGGACTCCACAACAAAATAGAGTAGCAAAAAAGAAAAATAGGACACTAATAGAAGCTGCTAGGACTATGCTAGCTGATTCAAAATTGCCAACAACTTTTTAGGCTGAAGCAGTTAATACTGCTTGTTATGTTCAAAATAGGGTGTTAGTTATCAAGCCTCACAACAAGACCCCTTATGAACTTTTTCTAGGTAGAAAACCTGCCTTAAGCTTTATGAGACCATTTGGGTGTCCTGTTACTATTCTTAATACATTAGATCACCTAGGTAAGTTTGATGGAAAGGCTGATGAAGGGTTATTTATGGATACTCTACCAATAGCAAAGCATTCAAGGTATTCAACAGTAGAACTAGGATAGTAGAAGAGAACCTGCATGTCAAGTTTAGTGAAGAAACACCTAATATTGCAGGAAATAGACCTAATTGGCTTTTTGATATAGATGCTCTAACAAAATCTATGAATTATAAGCCAGTTGTTGCAGGGAATCAAACTAAGTATGCAGGATACCAAAGAAAAATTTGTTGCGAGTCAAGCTGGAGAGATAATACTTGTCATGAGTATATACTGCTTACCATTGTTGACATTTGATCCTCTCTCTCTAAAGGTTAAGATTCTACTGTGCCTGGATTTCATATCCATAGGGAGGAGGAAAGATGGATTTTAACATCAGAGAATAAGATAGTTGAGGTGCCATATATAGAGACCAAAAGCTTATCAAGGCAGGACGGCAAATGTCAACAGCAAACTAACAACATTAATAATTGTTTGTCCAAATGTTAATGCTGCCTGAATAGAAAATAATGTTGTTGATGAGAAATATAGTCTATGGATGTATTGATGATCTAAGTATGCCTAATTTGGAAGAGATTGTCTATTCTGATGATGATGATGAAGTTGGTGCAGAGGCTGACATGAACAATTTAGATACAATTGTGCCTGTCAGTCCTATTCTAATAAAAAGAGTTCACAAGGATACATTCTCTGAAAAATCATTTAGAGATATACATTCAGCACCTCTAACCAGAATGATGACAAAGAATGTGATTGAACATGGTATGTTTAGTTTAGTGCAACAGAGAATGAACCATAAAGATTTTTAGAATTGTTTGTTTGCTTGTTTTCTATCATAAGTAGAACCCAAAAAGGTGATTCAAGCTTTAACAGATCCAAGCTAGATAAAAGCAATGCAGGATGAGTTTCTACAGTTTAAATTACAGAAGGTTTGGACTTTAGTTGATTTACTATATGGCGAGAGGGCCATTGGTACTAAATAGGTGTACAGAAACAAGAAAGATGATAGAGGTATTGTGGTTAGAAACAAGGCAAGGCTGGTAGCCCAGGGTTACATTAAAGAGGAGGGTATAGATTATGATGAAGTTTTTGCTCCAGTTGCTAGGATTGGAAGCAATTAGGCTTTTCTTAGCCTATGCCTCATTCATGAACTTCATTGTTTATCAGATGGATGTGAAGAGTGCATTTTTGTATGGTACAATTGAAGAAGAGGTTTATGTTTTTCAACCTCTAGGGTTTGAAGATCCATAGTTTCCTAATAAAGTTTACAAGGTAGAAAAGGCTTTATATGGTTTACATCAAGCTCCTAGAGCCTGGTATGAGACCTTATCTACCTATTTATTGGAAAATAGATTTAGAAGAGGGACTATAGACAAGACTTTGTTTATCAAGAAGGACAAAGATGATATCCTGTTAGTGCAGGTGTATGTAGATGACATCATCTTTGGGTCTACTAAAAAGTCTTTATGTACTGAGTTTGAACATATGATGCACAAGAGATTCTAGATGAGTTCTATGGGGGAGCTCACTTTCTTCTTAGGGTTGCAGGTAAAACAAAAAGATGATGGAATCTTCATTAGTCAAGACAAATATGTGGCTGATATTTTAAAGAAGTTTGATTTTGCCACTGTGAAGACAGCCAGCACTCCCATGGAGACTAACAAAGCATTACTCAAGGATGAGAAGCTACGATGTTACGATGTTCATTTATATAAGATCAAATGATTGGTGCATTTGAGTTGATACCTAACTGCTTCCTAGAACCTGACATATTGTTTGCTATTTGTGCTTGTGCAAGTTCCAGTTACACAAAGATTCACATCTACATGTTGTGAAGTAGAATCTTTCAGATACTTAAAGTCATCCTAAATTGGGTCTTTGGTATCCTAGAGATTCACCATTTGACTTGGAGGCTTTTTCTGATAGTGATTATGCTGGTGCTAGCTTAGACAGGAAATCCACAACAGGAGGTTGTCAATTTCTTAGAAGAAGGTTGATTTTATAGCAATGTAAAAAGCAGACTATAGTTGCCAACTCTACTACTAAAGCAGAGTATGTTGCTACTATTAATTGATGTGGACAGGTGTTATGGATCCAAAATCAATTGCTTGATTATGGATACAACTTTATGAACACTAAGATTTACATTGACAATGAAAGCACAATCTGCATTGTTAGGAATCTTGTGTTTCACTCAAAGACTAAGCATATTGTGATTATACATCCATTATCCAGGGATTCATTGATAAGGATTATTCAAAAAGTGATCAAGATTCACACTGATCACAATGTTGCTGATTTACTCACAAAGGCATTTGATGTTAGCAGATTTCAATATCTAATTACAAGTATTAGAATGCTTAACCTCTGAAGTATTGATTAAGGGGAGGTTAATTATGAAGTCTTGATTAATGAAAGGATGTTTGGAATGGAATGGAACAGCAGCTAAGGATGAATTTCAAGTTAGTGCTGTTAGAGTGACTTACTACTGGCAAGTATACTTAATGTTGCTAGTTGTATTTTAATAATTGGTGGGGGGGGGGGGGGGGGGGGGGGGGGGTGGGGGGGGGGAGGGGGAGGGGGGGTGGGGTGGGGGGGGGGGGGGGGGTTGGGAGGGGGGGTGGGGATTGGGTGGGGGGGGGGGGGGGGGGGGCGGTTTGGGGTGGATGTCAAAATTAAAAATGTTGAACCAATCAAGCAGAAGTGGGTAAAGGGTCAGGAAATCCCACTAACCCCATCACACATCCACAATTGTTTCACTATTTAATCTTGAACCAATCACTGTTCCATCACTATCTTAACCCAAAAAGACTCAAAAACCTAGGAAAGCCAAAAGGACCACTGAGATATCTCAGTCTAGTGGACCTATTCCCTTTGTAACAGATGAGACTATCATTAAGGAGTAGGAAGACAGAATGGAAAAGGCTGCCACTACTGCTTCTAGCTTAGAAGCAGAGCATGACAGTGGTAACATAAATATGACCCAATCCATGGCAACACTTAATGAGTGTTTTCCTCAGGGAACTGATTTAGTTAGTGGTCCCAGGTGCCAAGATACCATATTGGGGGTACAGAAGCTCAAATTTTATTTGAGGCTGCATCTAAACAAGTCCTATAATCCACCTCTCTTAAGAGTTAACACACATGGAAGTAGAGCGGACAACATGAAACTTAAAGGAATGATGGAATTTGTACCAATGTCTGTTAGGGCTCTTGATGGGTGTTATAAAAACAGTTAGAGTGAATTGGTAAGAAAGAAATTGAGAGATATAGTGAGCTAAAAAATAGAAAGAGAGTTGTGTGATATAAAAACAGATAGAGTGAATTGGTGGGAAAAGAAATGAGAGATATAGTGAGCTGAAAAATAGAAAGAGAGTTGTGTGATGATAGAGTGAATTGGTGAGAAAAATAAATGAGAGATATTGCGAGATTAAAAATAGAAAGTGAGCTTGTGAGAATCAAAATTAATGATGGAAATACTTTTTGGAATGAAATTGGAGTTAATGCTGGTGATTCAAAGTTAATGTTGTTAAGCATAAACTACTGTTGCCAGTACTAGTTTATGCTGCTAGGCATTCACTTACTGTTGTTAGGCATAAGTTAATGCTGCCAGGCATAACTTACTACTACTGGGTTAGTTAATACTGTTAGGCTTAACTTAATGTTGTCAGTTTAAGTTAATGTTATTGAGGGTGATTTCATAAATACTTCGATTAAGGGTTTCAATCAATTATTCAATAGATTTTACACCTTGATATACTCTATAATCATAAACCCTACTCAATTTCATCTTTAATCATCAAAACCCATCATAATGTCGACCTCAAAGTTTGCTGAAACTCACAATTTGGTTGCGTTTTTGGAAAAATCTAAAGAAAGTAATGGGTTTGATGGCATTATTGATTTTCTGAATGCAAGTTCTATCAAGTATGTGTTAAAGGTTAATCCTACAGTATATGAATCATGCATTCAACAGTTATGGGCAACTGCTAAGGCTAAGACAGTTAATGGGGGGGAAAAGAAAGAAAAAAAAAAAGAAGAAAAAAAAGAAAAGGAAAGGAAGGAAAATAAAAAAATAAAGATAAAAAAAAGAAAAATTAAGGAGAAAAAAAAAAAGAAGGAAGAATTTAAAAAAATCGGGAGAAAAAAAAAGAAGAAAAAAAATGTCAGATTAAGCCCTAGTCGTTTAAGAGAAGGTGATCATTACTGAAAAGAGTGTGAGAATTGATCTTATGTTAGAAGATGCTGAAGGGATTGAATGTCTTCCAAATGATGTAATTTTTGAACAGCTCACACTCATGAGGTATGAAAATCTTACACAAAATCTTATATTCTATAAAGCTTATTTTTCATCCCAATGGAAATTTCTTATCCATTACATTTGCAAAGCCCTTAGATGCTAAAACTACAGCTTGGACTGAATTTAGTAGCATATAGCTTGCTATTATTTGTCTTTTTTTATTATATATAAACCCCCCCCCCCCCCCCCCCCCCCCCCCCCAAAAAATTTTTTTCACCCCCCCCTAATATTACAAACCAAAAATTTAACTTTTCCAAGTACATATTTGATCATATGATGAAGAACTTGGAGGGTGGGGTTAAATTTCTTATGTATCCAAGGTTTGTGCATGTTGTCATGGACAAACAAGTTAAAGGAATGTCCAAACATAAAGGGATTTATGTTACACCTTCCCATACAAAGAAGATTTTTGCTAATATGAAGAGGGAAGGAAAAGGTTTCTCTGGGAGAATCACCCCTCTATTTCAAACTATGATGGTTCAAGCTCTAGAAGACATGGGTGAAGATTCAGCTGCTCCTACTAATTCCCATTCCACACCTATTATTACTCAACCATCATCATCTAAGCCTCAAAAGAAAAAGTCTAAAAGGAAACAGAGGAAGGACAGTGGTCCTACAGAGCCTATCCCTGATGAGGCTACTAATGAGGAACCTATATCTACCCCTTCCTGTGATCCACCTCAAAGTGGTGAGGATAGATTGCAACTTACTGAATTGATGAATTTATGTACCAAACTACAAAAGCAGGTTCTTGATTTGGAGGAAGCAAAGACTGCTCAAGCAAAGGAGATTGCTAGTCTAAAGAAGAGAGTTAAGCAGTTAGAAAAGAGAAAGAAGTCAAGAACTTTAAGGCTCAAAAGGTTAAGGAAGGTTGGTTCAGGTAGCAGGGTAGAATCCTCTAATGATGTCAGTTTGGGTGCTCAGGATGATGCATCCAAATAGGGGAGGAAAATAGCTGATCTTGATGCTGATGCAGAAGTAACCTTGATTGATGAGACTCAAGAAAGATATGATGAAGAGATGTTGTTTGATATACAAAATGATTTACAAGGTGAAGAAGTTGTTGCTGAAAAGAATTGCTAAAAAGGAAGTTAGTGCTGCTGATCCAGTTACTACTGCTGGTGAAGTAGTTACTGCCAGTACTACAACAACTGTTGATGAGTTAACTTTGGCTCAGACCTTGATAAAGATTAAAGCAGCTAAACCAAATGGCTATACAAACTTCTGGCACAACATATAGATACTACTGCTGTTGCTAGCATGAGCCCAAAGGCAAAAGGAATTGTCTTTCATGATCGGGAGGAGCAAGCATCTTCATTTACACCAATAGTTTCTTCATCACAACTTCCACAAGCAAAAGACAAAGGTAAGGGAAATGATGAGCTAAAAGCCATTAAGAAGAAAGATCAAATTGTACTTGATGAAGAATTGGCACTCAGATTGCATGCTGAATAAAAGCAGAGTTGACAAGCCGAGTTGACAAAGAACTAGAGAGTAGCATATTATTGAAGAACTGGATAGATTCAAGCTTATGCTTGAAGGATGATGAGCAATTAGCTGCAAGACTCAAGCTGAAGAACACGAATAATTCTCTATTGAAGAAAAGTCAAGAATGTTAGTGGAGATGATAGCTGAAAGGAAAACATTCTTTGCAACATAGAGAGCAGCAGAGCAAAGAAGTAAACCACCTTACAAAACTCAATAAGGACTAGATATGTGTGCATACCTAAAGAATATGGGTGGATACAAGCATAATCAGCTGAAAGGAAGGAGTTATGAAGAAATTCAGAAGCCCTTTGGAAAAGCATACAAATAGGTAAATTCATTTGTTCCTATAAATTCAGAGGTGGTGAAAAGCAGTGAGCAGGACAAGAAAGGAAGTTCTAAAAGAGCAAGAGATGAGCTTGAATCTGATAAATCAAAGAAGCAATGATGGATGAGCTGTAGAAGTGAAAAGATGATGATCAAGAGCAGGCAGAGATGAAAAGGCATATTGAGATAGTTAAAAATGATGAGGTAGCAATTGATGCTATACCTCTAGCCACCAAACCTCCAATGATTGTTGAATACAAGATTGATAAAGATGGAAGGATGGGATACTTCAAATTGATAAGAGCTGATGAAAGCTCAAAAAGGTATTCATCAATGATTAAGATGCTTCAGGATATTAATAGAGAAGACTTGGAGACCCTATGGAAGTTGGTCAAAGCTAAACATGGGAATACAAGGCCAGAAGAGGATTATGAAAGAGTGTTATGGGGTGATCTGAAAGTAATGTTTGAACCTGACATAAAAAGTGAAATATGGAGAAATTACAAGGATTACAAGTGGACATATTTGGAAGTTGTTTGATACCTGTGGAGTGCACTTTGTGAGGTTTAAAAATCTACATATTTTTATGTTGGTTGAGAAAAGATATCCCCTTGCACCAATAACAATCACAAACATGCTGAACAAAAAGCTTCAAACTGGTCATTAGAATGAGATGTGTTATCAACTACTCAAGCTCATGACAAAGTAAGAAAAGGGTCAATGAAGTGTTTGAATGCATCAACTACTCAAGCTCATGACTCAGTTATATATTAGTCTTGTCAAGCATAATTTAGTGTTGCTGGTAATACTAATGAAAATTATGCTAAGTAGTTAGTACTGGTAGTATAAAAGTTACTACTGCTAGTTACTACTGTTAGTATAATTAGTACTGTTAGTATAAAGTTACTGCTGCTAGTAGAAGTTAAGACTACTCAGAGATGAAGACTAAAAATATACTAAGTAGTTACTGCTGCTAGTACAAAAGTTAGTACTGCTAGTATATGTTAGTAGCAAAGAAACTTCTAGTAGTTATGTTGTTGTTGCACAATTACAACTGTTGAGTGATTACTACTATTGGAAGGATTATGCTAACAGAGAAGGGATAAAGATTGATTGGAGAACAAGAATACTTACAAAGATAAGTATTAGTTATTTGTAAAGAAGATATGTATACTTATTTGTTTAGAGATTAGTTTGTTTATGAAAGATAGTGATAACTTAGGGAAAGTATTGATATGCCTTGTAGGACTCCTTGGAATATAAATGTAGGTCATATGGGCTTAATGTTTATACACACATTTTGATATTGTAGGCTTCAAGTTTTGTAAACCCTATAACTATTAAGAGAGTTTATTTTATAATTGAGGCTGAAAGTGGTGAAGGGGGAGGGCGGGGCGGAAAAAGTAGGTTTGTAATCTATCTTGTTTTGGATTTTGTGTTACTTTAATTTTTTTTCATTAGGGAATTCTTCTTAGTATCATTGGACTAGATTCCGCATAGTTTTTTGGATATATTCAATCAAGTTTTACCTAGTTGTCTTAGATTTATTCATTACTACTAAGCTTTTTAAAGCTATGCAAGATTATTCAAGTGGGATCAACAGTTAAGACTGGTTAGTGGTCTACTAGTGTATGAATTGCCGTTTAAGAAGTATGTGGGTAAAGATCTCCATGACTAGGGATAACAAGATCACCAATGCTTCTAATCACTAGTAGATTATAATCAGCAAATAAGGATGCTTTATGCGGATGCGTTTAATTGTGACAGAATTCTACGTGTCTAGGTTTAAGGAAGAAGTACCGCCTTAATCTTAAGAATGATATGCCGCCTAGAGATAAGTAATCATTGCACTAAATGAACAAATCAACGTTTTGATTGGATTAATAATGGTTAATACGGTTTTCTTATATTTGGCTAGACCGCTCTTTTATCTTCTGTTAATTTGCTTGCGTGTGTTTTAGTGTCTTGAATTGGTTTTAGTCACCACCAAACCCGTGCCAGTCTCTCAGGCTGAAAACCCCTTATCCATTAGATTTAGGATTAACATAGGTTTAGCATAAATTAGACTAACTTAGATTAGAAAAACCAAAGTATTAATAAATTAAAAGTGTTTCTCGCTCTTTGTGATCGATACCCTACTTACCATGAAACTCCCATCGATCAGGTACACTACCCGTTAAAGTGTTGTTTTTGGTTAAGTCGGCAAAATATAAATTTAAAACTTGAAATCATAAAATTAACACCACACAATGACACAATTAGAAACGTTTAACGATATATAAACTTAAAGCCAAAAAGAACAACCCCACAAGCAGACCATCTCCCGTTTATAGAGTTCTACAAAAATCAACCTCCTTATGGAGGGACCTGAAGGCGCAATTCCTTTTTCAGCTCAATCACCTCAACCAAAACAGCCTTCTGAATATGCTTGAGGTGCTCCCTCGTCTTATAGGCCACCAAATTTCCTGGCAAATGTTTAAGCTCTTCAATTATTGCAAGCCTATAATTTACACTTACAAGCAACTGCCTCTGCCTCGTTAAGTTGGAAAGTTCATTTGCTTGCTGAGCTTCCCTTTGCGTCTGCATGAGTTCCTCTAGATAGACAAATCTACGAGCAACAGCAATAGAAAAAGGGGGTTTTAGGAAAGTTAAAGGGTTTAGGAAGTTAAGGTACGTATGTGTGTGTTTTGGATTTGCAGAGACTATGCGGAATTGGATTTATTATCATAAGTGGAATATATTACGAAGATAATAAATTACACAAACGAAGTGACAAAAAACGCAATTACTTCATTGGAATGGTAAATGTTAAATGCGGCAAAACTGTGACATCACATCCATTGCACTTTATTACAAGGGAGCTCATGCGTACAGTAAGTGTAGAAAACATTCCTTCTAAATTTGGTGGGAAATGGAAAGCCAATAGAACGCATTGAGGGACCAACGGTGTAAGTAAAAAAAACACTAACAAAACTACTTCAAACTATTATCAACGGGCAACGGTCATAAAGTTAGGATTTCTTTTTTTCCTTAAAAACAGAAACAAACTCAAAATTAGAAAACCATTTCAAGAACATCTTCATCTTCTTTAATGGAAGAATCGGAGAAAATCAAAATAATGCTTTCTTTCAAAAGTTAACTGCCATCGAGTTTAGGGTAGTGGCTTCGTTTATGTTGTTATGAATTACTTTGGTTGGGGTTTATCTAGTCTAATCAATTATATGAATTATCCATGATCAGTTGTTGTTCTTAATGCCAAATGGTTATACAGTATTATTTGACTTTTGCTAAATAATACCACGTGACCATTGACTTTCCACTAAACCATACCAGTGACTTTATAAGTCAAACCAAATAATCACAATATCCACATAATTATTGACTAACAATCGAATATATTCATTCCATCAACCAACACAAAACCACATTCAGCCACATAACCCATTACCTACTAAGAACATCTAGCAAAAAAAGCAACTTCCTTAAACATTCACATTGTATAGTAAACATAAAACCCAAAAACAACCCAGTTGATGATGAGAAATTTTAGCAACTTGCATCGCTTTTCTTCAACCTTGGCAAGGATTTCTTTAAGCTCATTACGTGACCTCAACAACCCTGGGATAATCTAAACAGACCTTTAACACATTGGTGGATCATACCACCTGAGGAAGTTGACACTGGTTGGACTCTGAAAAGAGTCAAAAAAGGATGTGTAAATAAACAAACAAAA
This sequence comes from Tanacetum coccineum, assembly GCA_026074375.1. Lineage (NCBI taxonomy): Eukaryota > Viridiplantae > Streptophyta > Magnoliopsida > Asterales > Asteraceae > Tanacetum > Tanacetum coccineum. The sequence goes on along the minus strand of BQNB010046085.1, from coordinate 28,920 downwards.
TGATTTGTTATATATTTTTCGATCGGATCATACTTACCAAGTGTAGGAAAAACAATAGAACGGACGACATGGATTCTGATTAGTCCATGATGTCCTAATCACAGCTTCCAAACCACACGCACAATGAACGGCCATTTTATAATTTTGTGTCTTATACTTTACAAACCATCATTTATAATACACTGAAACGAGTGAGGGACTAATGGTGCAAGCGTTAAAGGAAGAAAAATAGCATCAGTAAAAACACCCGTTGGAAAAACAATAAAAGGAAAAAATTTGTGAGGGACACATCCGGTGAAATAATGAACAAATTTTTGATTTACTAAACTGCCCATGGTTGAAAAAGTCAACTAATTCCAGTTATGTATAACGGGGCTCGAGGGACCAAACGGGTAACAAAATTCGACTTGAGGGATTAACGACATCGACCCCCGTTATCTAGGGACTGAATTCGCAATCAGGCCTAACCATAGGGACGAACGGTGTAATTTACCCTAGATTTTTTGTGTTTTGATATACCCAAAACGCAGTTTTTGAAAAGCAGTAGCCTGCGTTTTTCAAACGCGGTTTACTTATTCTAACAAAATTACTCGTTTACCCTCGTTTTACCTTAAAATTGTTTCTCATTTGATGGATGATTCCTTGTATAGTCAACACAGGCTTGGTGCATTGGTATTTGTGTGAAAAGTTCATACTCCATCCGTCTCAAATTAATTGTCCCCCGACAAAAAACACACAGTTTAAGAAAATATAATCCATTATATGCATTTTTCTTCTCACTTTAATTACATTTTTTTGCGAGATGACACTTTTTACCTTATGAAATTTATTAAGCTTTGATAAAGTTAGAAATTTCTAGTATAATTCAGAGGCAATATGGTAAACTTGATCATTACTAACAATATATTTGGATGGGGACAATAATTTAGGACAACATAAAATGTAAAGTGTGGACTATTAAATATTAAGACGGAGATAGTAGTAGAAAAGAAGTTTGATGAGTGCTGCTATGAAAAAGAAAGAGAGGCGAGAGTTAAAAGTCATACTAGTATATTAGTATGTAGAAGTGTATATTAGGGTGCGTTTGGTTGGGTATAGTGAGGATTTTATAACATTTGCATTTTAAACTCTTTCAAATATTGTGTTTGGTATATCAAATAAAGGAATAGAAAATTTCATAAATTGGCAAAATGAGAAGAATTAAATTGCTTCCAAAAAGTAAGAAATTCTAATTTACTTCAATTTTTTTATAAATTACCAAATTAAACCAAAATACTACTGTTACTTCTTTTCCTTTTTTATTGTTACTACGTATTTTTTTTTTTAATCAAAGAAAATTCGTCATTTTCTAAAAAATTGCAATAACAAAACATAAGAATAGATTTTCAAAATATTATGATTTTTTGTCAAATATATATATGAAGATATTTTAAATTCTGAAATTTTAAATCCTCAAAAATTAAAGCAATTTGAAATTTAAAATTTCAGAATATAAAATTAATGAATGAAACGCCACCTAAACTTAGTTGTGGTTTTAGTTGGCCGAATAATGGTATAACAACTAATTTCTTTTTAAGGCCCATCAAAATAGTAAACAAATATACGTGCATTTTAGAAAATTTAATGACCCGATAATATTAACTACCTTTGAAACATTATGTGAAAGAAATTATCAACAAGTTTTAGATTTAAGTTCATTTTTATACCATACTTTTTGTGGATACCGGGGGACTCATCCCCACCTCCCATCTTCATCTCATCTAATGGATGAGATTAAATTGCCTATTTACACTAGAGGGGTATTTTTTTACATTATATATCCTTACTTTTTATTTTTTAAACCACCAATCATCGATACACACACATAGGTGGTCGTTTTAAGATCGTCTTTTTTTCGCTCTAACACCTTGCTATAACTATCGATTCGGATCTTCACTAAACTAAACGATCGATCTTCATGATGGTTTATTTTGAATCGATCATCTCCTTCTTCATTTGATTAACACCAGGTTCATATTTGTTCTTATTTTAGCTTATTATGATCGTGACTAAGCTTATCTATTTTATCATCATCTGCATTTATAAGCTTATTATTCTGCTTATTTTGATCGAATATCTTATTTATTTTTTATAGTGATAAGCTAATTTTATTTAGGTCTTTTATGTGAATAAGTTTTAAAGTAGTATCAATTTGAATTTATGTTGCTGAATTATAAGCTAGTTATTAGCTTATATTGATTATTTATAAGCCATCTATTAGGCTTATTTTTGTTGCTAGTGTTAATAAGTGTATTATTAGCTTATTTTTATGTTCTGAATAAGCTCTATTAGATTAATTTGTTGATAATAAGATGAATTCAAGGTGGTATTTAGGCTTATAGTTAGAATAATCAGTTTTAGTAGCTTTTGTTAACGTGTTTGATATTATCATTATGATTTTTTCTTACCGTATTCATATATGATATTGTGATTGTTATATGTATATGGCATGTGATTATCATGTATGATATTTCATATTTCCAAAAAATAGTTTACTTATTCTTTTATATTCATTTTATATTTTCAGGATTGAAGAACATGAATGTTTGTTCATTATGTGGAAGTTGTATACAACAGAGGAGTGTGCACTAAGAGGTTTGAAGATCAGAACAAGTCGTGGTTCAATATTAAGTTATGTCAAGAAGAAATTGTTGTTTAAATTGTATCTTCTTTGATATTTGATCTGCTCTAGTAAAATGAGCATGTATTCTCTACCGATATCAGTTTAAGAAAACCATTAAAAAGAGAAAATGTGGGGCTATGAACTCACCTTGAGTGAATGAATAATCCGAGTATATAAAGAAAATGCTTTTCACGGGAAATAATTAAATGCCGAATGCACAACTAATTAAAGTATATGTCGTATAAGTGTAACGTATTTATAATAAATAATACATCACAAGTTATAATGTTACACCACCAACTAATACTTTTTGTTTAATTTATAAGTTGAAATGATATTCAAATCGTACTTGTTAAATAATATCCATGTATTTGTACTCGTAAATTAGAATAGTATACTGGTCCAATAATTTATTTATTTGTTAAAAATACTTGATTTATCGTTTTTATCATTTGTATAATGTTATTGTATAAGTAGTTTAATCGTCTTGAAAAATAATATTTCTAAAGTTAAAACTCGTATAAATATTATATAAATGATTCTAAAATGTTTCGCAATTTTTTTTATTAAAAACGAACCAACACTATTTATATCAGGAAAAGTGTCTAGTTTTCAAACCATACATCCGAAAATTATGAAAATCGGCAGGTTTATGTAAAATGTCGTTTCGAACAACTTTATAGTTTTACACTTCGACTCAATCGGACCCGAAGGCCCTCAAAAGTGAGCTTCAGCAGCTGCTGAAGCGTGCACGGTTTCACAGCTTTTATATATATCATGTCGAATCTTTGAAACGTCGTATCTTACTCTGTTATAACTCGTTTTTAGCGTTCTTTATATGCATGGATTCGTAATTAAAAGTTCCATCTAAGAATAATATCTCCCAACAGCCCATTGTTATGAACAGTAGTCAGTGTTTATAAAATTACTTTTATAAAATACTTTTTATCGAAAACTCGTAAATGGCGTAACTTCTTCGTTATAGCTCGGATTTTCGAGTTCTTTATATGCTTACGATCCTCATAACATGTAATATTTTAATAAAATATAAAATAACTGTTTAAGTTTCGAATTTAATAGCACGTATGTTTGAGAATTTTATTAAAATAAAAAAAAAAAATATTAAATGTGTATAAAGTTATTTTTTATAAGTTTTTAACTTTGTTAACTTGCAACAAGTCCTCTACCATATTTTATACCACAAGTCTCATATATTTTTGATACCACTTCTCTTTTAGTACTTTCTTTAGTCCAAGTATTGTCATTTGTATAATCTCTTTAATATATATATACTTTGTAATTAACTTTCTACAAGATATTTTATTCATGAATTTATAAGTTAAACCATAATCCTTTATGATGTGTTCTTTGTATTTGAGCTTATATCACTACATAGTACATAGTTTGAATATCATATATGTACATTTTATTTTGTAAGCTCATGAAAACAAAACCCTAAGGGCACGTTTGGTAGAGAGAATTTCAGAGATTAGAAATGAAGCAGAGAATAGGAATTCAGAGAAATGGAATTGAGTGAGAAATTTATTGAATTCCACCGTTTGGTAGCGCCAGAGAATTAAAATAAAAAATAATCATGAAAATCTTTATTTTTCTTTGAAAATCATCTAATTGAAAAGAGATTATAAAATAAAAAATAGTTTTTTTTTTATAACAAAATTCATATTTTAATCAAATTTTAACCGGAAGCAATTAAAAAAATAAAAAAAAATTAAAAAAAAACTATTTTTTATAAAAAAATTCATTTCTCTAGTTTCTCTATCAAAATGATGGAAATGAATGTTGTTAAATTACACTACATATATCTCTCCATTTCTCTATCAATTTCTCTTGATTTCTCCACTTTTTTAATTCTCTCTACCAAACATGAGAATTGAATTAATTTCCATTTCTCCACTATCAACTCTCCCTACCAAACACACCCTAAGTGGTGATTAACAAGATAACTAATATGTATAATATGTAAATAAAGTATTGAGAAGCTCAAAGTTTTAGATCACCTTAGGAGAGCAAGATGATAAAGAACTAATCAAAACTCTAAATAAACTTTACTTGATCTTGTTTAACCCTTTGCTAAAATGATTACCAGCTTCAAAACTTCTTTCAAGTACTTTAGTTAAATACCCATGATCCTTGTATGCTTATATAAAATTGAAAACTTATGATTTGTTCTTGTGGTTTAATGTGGGACGTGAGCTAGAGGAGAGAAACAAAGAGATGCATGATTTTTCTAGTAAATGAGTTGTGTTTATTTCTTACTATAATGCATGCATATATATTATAAGACTAGTCAAATGCACTCATTAGAAAGTCCAAGTCCAAGAGCTAGAGGGACGTTTGAAGAAAAAAAAGGAGGAAAACATGGCAACATGTTTGTTTGCTAGCTACTACTAGACTTTAATTGATAAGAAATAAGAATATTAAGTGAAAATTTTGTGTGCCATGGTCTTGTGGTTGCCGTGATTTAGTGGAGGGAAGGAAAATGTTTATGAAATTTTTTGGGTATTGGGTATAATAGTGGGTATTTGTTGAAGCGTAGATAAATTTTGGTGGTTCCGGGAATGCCTAAATGTATTTTATCGCAACCGTAAAAACTTTACGTAGAAAATAAAAATAAAATATAAAAAGTTAATTATTATTTTCGTAAAAATAATATAAGGGTTGCTTGACGTAAACTTTAATTTGTTTGGTGCCCGTTTACGTTGAATGATAATTTTAGTTTAGCGATTTACTTTAACGATTTAAATTAAAAGTTACGCGTACGAGACTAAAATAATTAGTTAAATAAATAGCATCGTAAAATTGTTCTGATAATACGAAATGTTACTAGATGAAGTGTTTTATACCTGAATCGATGATTTTAACCATCATTTTGAGTGGTTTTTAACTCGAACCTTCACCTATAGGCTTATTTATTAAGATCTGATCGTCTATAGCAACATCACCGTCGTTATCTTTTATTTTTTATGTGTCGTACGATTATGTGTGTGTGTGTGTTTTAGTGTGTGTATTTTTGATCGGTTTGAAAGAATATATCTGAAAGTATTGATGAAGTGGTAGGTATATGAGTGAAATTGACCGAAATACCCTTCCGTCCTTTTTTTTAATTAAATAAAAATCTTCTATCATTGCCTTTTCATTATTTTTAGATAGATGGTTAAGATCGGTCCCCTGGTATACAAAAAAAGGAGGGCATCCAATATAACCTCCCTCTAAGTTTTAAATAAACAACTATAATACAAAGTGTGTTAAGTTTAATTATTTCAACAATATATAATGATATCCTTTATGGTAATTTCAAGCAAGGCTATTTAATAATCTGATTTGCCAAATACTAAAATGAGTTTAAGGTTTAGGGTTCAGATAATAATTTGATTTGCCAAATACTAAAAGTGCAAATACTAAACACTTAGTGGACACTTTTGAAGGGTTTAGGGTTTAGGGTTCTATGTTTCAACTAGTTAAGTTCTATGTCCTTTATGATTAAGTGTTTAGTACTTGCACTTTTTTACCCTAATTTAGGTTTATAGATTAAAGGCTAACAAAAAGGTGTTGCGCTCATGATCTGTATATGATCAAAAATTTAATTAATAGAATTTTTTTTTTTTAATTGATCATAGTTTCATCTACAAGGTTCGTCATATTCATGAGCCTAATAATAATATCTAAATTTATTTATATGGGTCCTGTTTGTTAGACGAGTTTTTTAACCGGCGTAGTGTTTTTTGTGGTAAGTAAAGTGAACTTCCTTCCCCTCACATGTTTAGAATTTGAAGTTATGGTTGGTCTTTCTTGATCTTGTGGTTCCGAAAGTTTGTTCCATAATCATTGCTAAGGTTTGTGTTTACGTTGAATGTAGAAATGATAATGACTTATACTATTAAGGGCATTATAAAAATTTGTGACGCAAGTTTATTTTATGTGGGTTGCATATTGAAATGGGTAAATATGGTAAATATGGTTTTTATATCGGATATACATGACATTATGAAATTTAGTTGGGTAAATATTTCATTTGGAGTTTTTGATTGATGTATATGGAATGAACTCATTCTTAAAATAACAACTCTCAAGTGATTTTAAAAATCACGTGTGATTTTTTTGAGCGGAAACTTCAACAATAAAAAATGGTCAAAAGTATATCAAAGTTTTTTTTGAACGGCAAGTTTAGTACAAGACCAATGTTAGCGAGTCAGAGACTCGACGCATCTGAGTGGCAAGAGCCCAACACAGATTTTTACCAAGAAGGAAAACCCGGTGAGGCTCGATACCAGAAGACCTCATGGTAACAATCTCCCCCAAAGCTCCTTAGGAGACCTCAGGTGGCCAACTGAGCTAAGCCCAGTTGGTTAAAAAAGTATATCAAAGTGTTAGTCTACTGAAAGATAAAAATATTCTCGTCGCGATGGTGTATTTATCATAGCTTGACGATTTACCATTTGCAAATATGTTGTTATTAAAAAAAAGGTGTAAAATAAGTTTTTTTGTTTGATAAAAATGAATAGCTAGTATTCGTCCATTTATTTTATTTTAAATGATTAATGTTGATCTCACTTCATTCGTATAAATATAATTACTTCCCATGTCTCAAAATTATTGTCCCCGATAAAAAAAAACTCACAGTTTAAGAAAAGTGCATTTATTACTGCTTTATCTTCTTTACTTTTTGATAGAATGACAGTTTTACCTTTAGCTAATTAATTATAGTCTTCTTTTAAAGTTGTAACAATAATTTAAAACAAAGGTAAGAGCACAAGGTGTCATAACACCATAACATCAAAAAAATACTGCCACCTTTGGGCCAGTAAAATCCACACAAAACTTATCCCTTCTCCTACCTCTTTCTTTTTCCTCAACCTTCGACACCCTCCAAAAAACACACACTACACAACCACTCAATCAACACACACTAAACACAACATATACCCACTTTTTAAAAGAAAAAACAAAGAAAATAGGTGGTGTTGCAGCGTTGTTGTGGCAACGTTAGCCCCAATGCCGTGGCTCGTTTTCACTTTCCGGTATCATAACGCGTCCAGCGGCGTTGCCACGTGGGCATAACGTCGGTTGGGGCGTTATGACATCGTCCGCTCTAATAGAGTAAATTTGATCAAACTTCCTTATCTATTTTTAGTAGTGGACAATTAAATTGGTACATCTCAAAAAGGAAACGTGGACAATAAAAATGAGACGCATGGAGTAAATTTTAAATTTGGGTTAAGTACATTAATTAGAAACGTACTTTTCAAAATATACACATCTAGTATACACACTTGTTTTATTACCAATCTAGCCATCCAAACTTTTAAATTTGTAACAGCTGCTACTTGTTACCACCGGTTATCTTTTGAAAATGACTGACATGTCACCATTTTTTTATTTTTATTATTTCTTTTGAGTGAAATGAATTTGCCAGCGTGTATATGATATTTTCTTCTCATTTTTAATTTCATCTTCTTTCTACACCTTATCTCCAACCATCACCAGTATCGACTCAGGGGTGTGAATCGGATCGGGTCGGTCGGGTTCTGGTCAATCGGGTCAAAGCTCAAAAAATCATACCCGAACCCGACCTTGTTTAAAACTCGGGTTACTCGGGTTCGGGTCAATCGGGTCGGGTCAATTCGGGTTCGGGTCAACCCGAATTTGAGTAAAATGACAAAAAAACTTTTTTTTTACTTTTTTAAATAGAAAATCTATTAATTTATATTGAAAAAAATTAAAAAAAAATTTATCCAGGTCAATCGGGTTGACCCGAATCCGAGTTAGCCAAAACATTCAACCCGAGACCCGACCCTATTTAGAACTCGGGTTATTCGGGTTGACACGGACTAACCGAGTTCTAAATAGGGTCGGTTTTACCTTTCGTCTCGGGTTGAAATGTTTTGGCTAACTCGGATTCGGGTCAACTACGATTGATCCTGGATAAATTTTTTTTAATTTTTATGCAATATAAATTAATAGATTTTTTTTTTTTTTTTCTATTTAAAAAAGTAAAAAAAAAGTTTTTTTTTGTCATTTTACTCAAATTCGGGTTGACCCGAACCCGAATTGACCCGAACCGAATGACCGAACACGAGTAAAACCGAGTTTTTTTAAACAAGGTCGGGTTCGGGTATGATTTTTTGAGCTTTGACCCGATTGACCAGAACCCGACCGACCCGATCCGATTCACACCCCTAGTGATGACTGGTGATGGTTGGAGATAAGGTGTAGAAAGAAGATGAAATTAAAAATGAGAAGAAAATATCATATACACGCTGGCAAATTCATTTCACTCAAAAGAAATAAGAAAAATAAAATGCTGACGTTGTCTGTCTTTTCAAAGATAACCCGGTGGTAACAAGTTCAGCAGCTTGTTACAAATTTAAAGTTTGGATGGCTAGATTGGTAATAAAACAAGTGTGTATACTAGATGTGTATATTTTGAAAAGTACGTTTCTAATTAATGTACTTAACCCAAATTTAAAATTTACTCCATGCGTCTCATTTTTATTGTCCACGTTTCCTTTTTGAGATGTACCAATTTAATTGTCCACTACTAAAAATAGATAAGGAAGTTTGATCAAATTTACTCTATTAGATTGCGGGACGATGTCATAACGCCCCAATCCGGACGTTATGCCTCTCAGGGAACGCCCGCTGACGCTTTGTACGGAAAGTGAAATCGAGCACGGCATTTGTTTTTGCCCCCCCCCCCCCCCCCCCCCCCCCCCCCCCCCTGTTTGCGCTATCGTGCCACAAACAACGCATGCAAACTCCACGCTATTTTCTTTGTTTTTTTCTTTTAAAAAGTGTGGTATATGTTGTGTTTAGTGTGTGTTGCTTGAGTGTTGTGTGTGTGTGTTTTTTGGAGGGTGACGAAGGTGACGGAAAAAGAAAGCAGGTGGAGAAGGGATAGTTTTTGTGTGGATTTTACTGTGCACAAATGTTGGCAGTATTTTTTTTGATGTTCATGGTGTTATGACACCTTGTGCTCTTTACATTTGTTTTATATTATTGTTTACAATTTAAAGAGTCTTATAATTAATTTGCTAAAGGTAAAACTGTCATTCTATCAAAAAAGTAAAGAAGATAAGCAGTCAATAAATTGATACTTTTACTTAAACTGTGAGTTTTTTTTTTTATAGGGAAAATAATTTGAGACATGGGAAGTAATTATATTTATACGAAATGAGAAGTGAGATAAACATTAATCATTTAAATAAAATAAATGGTTACGAACACGAGCTTTCATTTTATCAACAAAAAAAACTTATTTTACACCTTTTTTTAATAACTACATATTGCTAATGGTAAAATCGTTCAAAGTTGATAAATACACCATCGCGACGAGAATATTTTTATCTTTCAGTAGACTAACACTTTGATATACTTTTTTAACCAACTGGGCTTAGCTCAGTTGGCCACCTGAGGTCTCCTAAGGAGCTTTGGGGGAGGTTGTTACCATGAGGTCTCGGGTTCGAGCCTCACCGGGTTTTCCTTCTTGGTAAGAATCTGTGTTGGGCTCTGCCCACTCAGATGCGTCGAGTCTCTGACTCGCTAACATTGGTCTTGTACTAAACTTGCCGTTCAAAAAAAACTTTGATATACTTTTGACCATTTTTTATTGTTGAAGTTTCCGCTCAAAAAAATCACACGTGATTTTTAAAATCACTTGAGAGTTGTTATTTTAAGAATGAGTTCATTCCATATACATCAATCTAAAACTCCAAATGAAATATTTACCCAACTAAATTTCATAATGTCATGTATATCCCATATAAAAACCATATTTACCATATTTACCCATTTCAATATGCAACCCACATAAAATAAACTTGCGTCACAAATTTTTATAATGCCCTTAATAGTATAAGTCATTATCATCTCTACATTCAATGTAACCACAAACCTTAGCAATGATTATGGAACAAATTTTGGAAACCACAAGAGCAAGAAAGACCAACCATAACTTCAAATTCTAAACATGCGAGGGGAAGGAAGTTCACTTTTACGTTACCACTAAAAACACTACGCCGGTTAAATAAACGTAGTCTACAAATCAGGGGTACCATATAATAATATTTAGCATATTTATTAGGCTCATGAATATGACGAACCTTGTAGATGAAACTATGATCAATAAAAAAAAAAAATTCTTTATTGAAATTTTGATCATATACTGATCATGCGCAACACCTTTTTGTTAGCCTTTAATCTCTATAAACCTATATTAGGTAAAAAGTGCAAGGACTAAACACTTAATCATAAAGGTCATAGAAGTCATAACTTGTTGAAACATTGAACTTTAACCATAAACCTTCAAAAGTGTCCACTATAGTGTTTAGTATTTGCATTTTAGTTTTTTGGCCAAATCAGTTTATAGACTGGACCCTAACCTAAACCCATTTTAGTATTTGCAAATCACGCATTATTATATAGGCTGTTTCTTGAAATTAATTTAAAGGTATCATTATATATTGTTGAACTAATTAAACTATATACAACACTTTGTTATTATAGTTGTTTTATTTAAAACTTAGAGGGAGGTTATATTGGATGCCCTCCTTTTTTTGTATACCAGGGGACCGATCTTAACCATCTATCTAAAAATAATGAAAGGCAATGATTAGAAGATTTTTTCTTTAATTAAAAAAAAGGACAAGGGTTTTGTGGTCAATTTCATCTCTTATACCTACCACTTCATCAATACTTTCAGATATATCTTTCAAACGATCAAACAATACCACACTAAACACAACACACACACATAATCGTACGACACATAAAAAATAAAAGAATAACGACGGTGATGTTGCTATAGACGATCAGATCTTAATAAATAAGCCTATAGGTGAAGGTTCGAGTTAAAAACCACTCAAAATGATGGTTAAAATCATCGATTCAGGTATAAAACACTTCATCTGTAACATTTCGTATTTTCAGATCATTTTACGATGCTATTTATTTAACTATTTATTTTAGTCTCGTACGCGTTTACTTTTAATTTTAAATCGTTAAGTTAAATCGCGTAAACTAAAAATTATCATTCAACGTAAACGGGCACCAAACAAATTAAAGTTTACGTCAAGCAAGCCTTATATTATTTTTACGAAAATAATAATTAACTTTTTATATTTTATTTTTATTTGCTACACAAACCACAAGGATGATTTTTGCAGTTTACTCTAAATTTTATAATTTTCTAGCATACGTTACATTAATGAGGAAAAAAAAGGTAAAAGCCATTAATACTCTATGTACTCACATTTATAACTTATTATGCTTTCTGAACTTTTAAGTGTGTCATTATATATCACATTTTTGACTCATTATGCTTAATCAATTCTTCTTTTTACATGAAAAGACAACAATACCCTTTGTCTTCTTCACCAACCATCACCAACCACCTCCGGCCATCAAAAGCACCACCACTTCCGGCCATCAACACCACTAAATATTTAAAATCACATAATCACAAATGATAATCATACATTTCAATTTACATAAACGAACCACGCAAAACATGAGTAAAAAGAATATGACCCGCTAAGAATATATGCTAATTAAAATCCACGCACAAAATCCCTTCTGAATTAATTAAGTTATATTCTCATGCTAGACTATTATTTCGGTTATATTTTCTATCATGATTGATAACTGATAAAAAGTAAAATCATTAATGGATACGTCGTAAGTTGTCATTTAATAATAAGTTGTCATTTAATTGAATTGAGCAATACCATGATCCTGAAAACGAGTGATTTCTATTTTTTGCATCATACCTTTTTCTTTCCAATAAAATATGTAGTAAGAATATGATTTTCTCTTTGAGTTGTTAACTTTTGTTCTTATCATCTTTTTGTTCTTGGGTTTTAAATTAATTGAGAAGGGCACATCTCTATTGCAAATTGATGATTTGTTAAAGAATCTTGATGAAAAAAATAGTTGGCTGGAAAACTGGGTTTTTTAGCCGAAATTCATAGCGTTTGGCTAGATTTGAGATGTAGAAGCTGAATATGAATGAAATGACCAAATTACCCTTGAAGATAGTGTATAATAAGTGATTTAAGAAAACAGAAAGCATAATGAGTTATACATGCGAGTACATAGAGTATTAATGGCTTTTACCCTAGTTTTGATTTGTCATGCTCTGAACTTTCACTTATTGGGTTAAGTTGGAATCTCAAATATCTATGGTGTTGTGAGAACAGTATTTGAAGTAAGACCACCCAAAGGCTGGTCTCACAACACCATAGATATTTGAGATTCCAACTCAACCCAATAAGTGAAAGTTCAGAGTCTATTGTTGTTAAGCTGCAAATAATCCAATCTTAAGCATTGTCATCTATAAATTCCTAGGAGACACTCAGACATTAAAAACAACGGCTTGACCACATACCCCTGACCAGTGATCACACTACAATTTTGTTTCATGTCAAAACTACAAATAATAAGCCTATTCATAGTTCAAACCTAGAATGAAAAATAAAAAAGTGATGAGTCATAAATATACCTTCAATACATATGATTTAGGAGCAAATTTTCCACCCACGAACCAACAACCATCAAATTAGTCTACATGCCTGTTAGAATAGATAACAGAGTTAATGAGTAAAAAATTTAGAGGGAAAAACTCAACCACGATATAACATAAGAAGCATCAACCATTAGAGAAAATTTTATTTAGCAGTCTAAAATGTAGAAAACATAATAAAAAAAGGCACAATATGTTGACCTTATAGGCTATATATGTGCAGTGATACTTATTAATAAACTTATTATGCTTTATTTAGCGTTTTGTTCCAGAAAATCCGATACTCCAGTCCACACGTGGTCGGCTATTTTACGATTATATATGGTATATTAACCATCCATGTAAATTCTAGGCTACACGAACATCCATTTTATGTGTGTTTCAAGGTCCCCAACTCATAAACTCTGTCACAGATTACTGCTTTGAAATACAAATTAAACTTGGCCATTAACTATGCGTGTAATATATGTACTCGGAATTTCCCAGTTTTATTAAATCCAAATTCCACATATCTATGTTAGCAACCTCCACTCACATATAAATCCAAATGCCACAAATAATTCCCCATATGATTTACACACCAAAGTGACAAAAGTGTAGTAAAAAACGATTTTGGGTTAATTCAGCTTCTGAATATAACATAACATCTTCCGTCTAGATCCAACCTAGATGAACAATAAGAAACCAAGACAGAAGGCGCTGGAAATAAAAATTAGCTGTAATCCAGGTATTCAAGTGGGTAAAGTATATTAGGAAAAATTTATTCACCTTGTGCTTGAACACATCTTGATACCGCCTGTTGAGTTTCCGTATCTCAAGTGAATACATGACCAATAGAACGACGCTATTGCAAACCCGTTTGCCAGACCCGGTCCACCACTCGCTTCATAAAACGATAAGAGTATGGGTTAGAAAACGACCCAAATAGGTCACAAAACAATCTTTTAAAATACTTTTAACTCTTTAAGCATAGCAATTTTGAACAGGACCAGAATGACATACCTTGAGAAGAAAATTGATTCTGTCCATACTGTTGTTGAGTAGGTGGCTTCTTAGGAGTTGCAACACTGATACGCATAGGCCTGCTTGAACAATATTGACCATCATTTCATTCATGGCTCGTGTTCTCTCAATGTCATCAGCAAAGCGTACAAAACCATAACCATTCAAACATCCAGTATTTGTATCAACGACAACTTTTGCACCTTTAACAAATGGATATCTACCAGTAACTGTTTCATACAACAATGTGTTCGTAACATCAGGAGCCAAATCCCCAATAAATATAGATAGATCTGAACCTCCATTATTGTCTGCACGTTTTTCACCCGTATTAAAGCTTGTCCAGTTCAAACGGAAAGCTTGATCCGTATTTGGCATTATGGTCTCATTGTAGGTTTGAAGAACCTTCTCAGCAGCTTAATGAGATACAATTGAGCTGGAGCGAGGCAAAGTCAAATTAGGAGCGGGTCAAAGTCTGAATTTTTAATATCAAATACTTAAAGAGTCCCAATTATTGTATATAGTTATACAAATGAGCGGTTCTGGTGCGGGGTAACGTATGCTGCAACACGGGTTGGCGCAAAACAGGTTGTGGGTCAACAGGTAACACCATGGGTCGGACGCGTATGAAACCAACGCATTTATAATTCATGTTAGTTTATGGATGATAAATTAATAATCGTGTGTTAGGATCGAACTCGAGACCACGGGATTGCACACAATACGTAAAGAGTTAACGAATTAATAATTATATTAAATGTAATATATATTTATTAAATACACGAAAACGTTTAACGGTCATTAAGTATTTAACGGTAAATGACTAACAAATAAAAGGAAGGACTAACTTTGTAAAGGAAGTCGAGAAGGTTCCGAAACACCTCATGAAGGTGGTGTATTGGCCGGATATAGGCAAGGGGGAAAAAGAAAATATTTTGTTTCTTTTTTCCTAATAGAACTTGACTTGGGCTCTAAGTTTGGTTAGCCTATATAAACAAAGGAATTAAGGGATCATAAGATATAAGTTTTGTACACACAAAAGATCCCTAAATTTTTCTTTGTTTTCCCTTGTTGATCGATCGGGCAATATCATCCCCAAGGGATTCTTGTTCGATCGACTTTAAACCTAGAAACGTTTTCTTGTTTTCAAACTAGTCTTTTGGTTAACTTGTTTCTAAAACGTGTGTACAAGAACGTGGTTTAATCTCACTATAGATTAAATCTTGGATCGATTAACAAAACTTGGTAAGGGGTTAATCAATAGATCCACATAAACCCTAATTAGAGTTAGATCAAGAACAAAGAAAACAAGAACGATTCTTGTGCTCAAGAATCCAAAGGTATGTAACCCGACCCGGTTAATTATATGCATGTTAA
Organism: Tanacetum coccineum; assembly: GCA_026074375.1. Classification (NCBI taxonomy): domain Eukaryota; kingdom Viridiplantae; phylum Streptophyta; class Magnoliopsida; order Asterales; family Asteraceae; genus Tanacetum; species Tanacetum coccineum. Next base: position 13,342 of record BQNB010046085.1, on the reverse strand, counting down.
TTATATGATTTGTTATCGCTTCCGCTATTACGTGCTTTGATGTTTTATTTAGATTATAATTGTTATGCATGCTGAAAAACAACACCTATCATATCTGAGAGGTTATGGTTGTTGTATCATTCTTTTTTGTTAAAAAAGCATCAATATATTACCACAACAACAAAACTTTAAATCAATTTTTTATAATCGAGCCGATTAAAGAACCTAAAGAACGAGAGCCAAAGGAAAAAATTACAACAAAACCACGAGGGTTAATACAATCGCAAAGAAAAAGTATATTTCAAAGTAAAAAGTACTAGTATAAATTACTTGGATATCTAAAAATCATAACAAAAAGATATCAGTCTCCTATTACCTCACATTTATACTCCGGTGAGAATTATTGAGTTTTTTTCTCCTATGTGGTTCTCATCGGTGTTTGTGTAGCGGGCCAATGTGGTTCAGTTACCATGGTGGTAACTGTGTGATTATGTAAAAGAAAATGCAACATAACCGTTGGGATGTACAGTGTACCGTATATAATAATTGGGATGTACCGTATATAGTACTCCCTCCGTCCCAAATTAATAATCCCTCTTTTCATTCTTGGTTGTCTCAAAATTATTGTCCCCTTTCAAATATAGTTGTGAGTAATGTAGCAAGTTTACCATATTGCTCTTAATGATACTAGAAATTACAAACTTTATTCAAAGCTTTAATTAATTCCATAAGGGTAAAACTGTCATTGTGCAAAAAAGTAAGAGAGAGAATGCAGTAATGATTATGTTTTCTTAAACTGTGTGTTTTTTGTCGGGGGACAATTAATTTGAGACGGATGGAATAATAATTAAACGCTTCTTCAAAATATCTTAGCATAAACAAAAGTTGGGATGTGTATAATTAAACGTTGCATTCTGTCACAAGTCATAACGAACTGACTATAAGATATTATTTGAAAGGGCGTAGTGCTCGTTCTTGTAACATCGTCATATAGTAGGCCCATTCTATTATCCAATAATTTGTTTATTTTGTCCACTCTCGTTTAGTATTGTTTGCTCATGCATGATTTATACAAGCTATACAAATAATCAAAAAATTGATCTAACTGATGTCTACTTAATTATACTAACCATTGTATCATGTTTCATTTTCTATAATAAAGAACAAAAATGCCTTGGTGAATGGTGAAGACTTAAACATGCAGCCAATTAGTCCATGCGTAATATGCATGTCTATAAAACAAAGATAATTATTTATTTTTCAAAATCACCATTCTCTCCCGATGTAGTCAACCTAAAGAAATAGAATCTAAAGTGTCTTGAATTATTACGTTTGAATAAGATCCGGAGTATATTTTTTTTCTTCAGGACATTCTTATGCTTTGTTTTTGAATTAAAATTTTAGGAGAAATGAAAGAAAAAATAATGTTTTTTTGTGTTCTTTAGTTTTTTTTTAAGACTCGAAAAGGAAGTAGAGAGGATTTTTTTTTTAAAATGTCTTCCTCTATTTTTTTAGGAAAGTGAAAGGAAACTTTAAAATATTTAACACTAACAACTGAATGACATACATGTAATTTAAACAAGTTATTAGTCTTTTCCTCCAACTTATAAACATGATTTATGATTACTTTTTTTTTCGTTCCTTTATCTCAAGAACAAATAAACCAACACTTCCTTTACTTTTCCCATTATTTTCACTTTCCTATTCCCTTCATTTTCTTTTCCTTTAAAGCTCGAGAACACAACGTTAGTGAGGATTCGGGAGCAATTTTCACACATGAGGCTCCTGGTCAATGTTTTAAACCCCGGTTTTTTAATTGAACCGGTCGAGTCGTCAGCTCATCGGGTCACCGGTTCAACCGTAAGGTCGAACCGGTTCTATACATATATATACTTTTCATAACATGTTGAATAGGTCTTTGTTCGACATGAATGTTACATTCAAGTATCATCACTATCCGTAACTTATAACTCAAACAATATTCAATTATGCATTAAGAGTTTACGACATCTTATATAGACAAAATTACTAATCAAACTATACGCAACAACGAAAAGTAGGTTAGCGTATAATTAATAAATTACGCATATGTAGTATTCAGTGAAGATACGAAATCTAAACATTATGCTTAAAAGTATATGTAACATCAACAAATGCACGCAACAACAATAACTAATTACAAAACATATGCTTACAAGTAACGATATAATGAGTATATTAATAACAGACTAACAGATATATCGGTGACGTTATAGAGTTTAATACTTGAATGTATGTATAAATAAACATAGAATTTAACCTAAAATAAATATTGAGTGTAGCAAAAATGAAATGACGAAAGGGTTTTGTTAATTTTAGAGAAATAAATGTTTTTGTTGTTTAAAGCAAAGAAAAAAACACAAAAATCATGACCCGGCCGGGTTTATTAAACCGGTCGACCCGGGTTAATGAAAAACCGATGGTTTAATCCGGATTTCAAACAAGCAAAAATCCAGCCGGTCAACCGGTTCCGGTTCAACTGGTTGTTGCTCCCAGTCGCGTGCCACTACCAGTATTGTAACAAACAACTTTTACATGTCAAAATCTAGAAAATCAGCTTTCATATATCGACAGACAACAACATGTTTTAAAAAATAACCAACCGGTGTTGACTTAAACTGTTAAACACAAGACAAGTAAAGTCACCATGATACGCAGCTTACCTTCTCAACAACAAAATAAATAAATTACACCGACCTTTCATTAAAACACTTTGAAAAAATATATAATACAGTATCCAACTAAAATGTAACCACGTATTTCATGTGTTCAATTTATCTTGTACTTCATCCTTATATAACTAACCAAATTTCTACTACCTAAACCATACATCTTCTTCTTCATCATCATCTTTGTCTTTGTCTTCACAAAACAACGTTAGTTCACTCTGGTTTTTTTCGACACGAGGAAAATATATTAACCAAAGGTTTCTCTAAGAATTCGATCAAGTGTTGTGTTTGGAAAACTTATGATCAGTTGCATTTACATATTTTGGTATTAAGATCATCGTCATCATGGATTCATCACGAGATAATACTAAACAAGGTTTATATAATTCTTTTTTATTGTTTGAATTATAGTTTTTTTAATGAACACTAGTTACATACTCTTGACTAGATTGGTGCTTTTCATTTGAAAAGTTGTTATATGATTAGGAAAATTAATATATAGTTTATGATATCATAACTAGTTTGTGAAATTTAAGATTATTATTTTAAAAAATAGTACTTAAATAACAAAGAATCAGTATATTAGTAGCTGCAATAAACTGATTCTTTTTTTTTAAACACAATTATCGGACACAAATGAATTTCTTTGTTTTATTGTTGAATATCTATATCTATATGGTTCGTACGAATTTAGTTGTGAATGATTTGCTTGGTATTTTATGTACGTATTAAATTAACAGTGAAATTTTGCGCTTCAAATGTAGCATTGTCCTATTCAAATATGAAAACGACGCGTCCTGCATCTCCATCTGTTATTGTTATTGGTGGTGGTGTTGCTGGCATAGCTGCTGCTAGAGCTCTCTATGATGCTTCATTTCGGGTATTTATATTATAAAAATTAGTTGGTATAAATCTTTTGCAAAATAACGCTGTAATTGCAGTATTTATTAATCTCACTTATGTTTTCAGGTTATTTTACTTGAGTCTAGGGAAAGAATTGGTGGTCGAGTTTGTACAGATTACTCATTTGGTTTTCCTGTAGACCTCGGGGCATCATGGTGAGGACTAATTTCACAATATCGACTACTATGACTGACATATGTCGATTTACAATATGGTAGTTGTATCAATATATGTTTATGTTAATAAATTTATCTTTGTGGTAATGTTGCAGGTTGCATGGAGTTTGCAAAGAGAATCCATTGGCGCCTCTCATTGGAAGGCTCGGATTGCCTTTATACCGTACAAGTGGTGATAACTCAGTGTTGTATGACCATGACTTAGAGAGGTATTTTAGTCGTTTTTATGTCTTTTAGCTCATGAATGTGATTCATTTTAATAGAAGAGTTTATTTATAGTTGTAGATCTATATTTTTGCTGATTGTGATTGTATTTCTTCAGTTACGCGCTATATGACAAAGATGGGAATAAAGTTCCTCAAGCACTAGTCTCGCAGGTTGGGGAAACCTTTGAGAGAATTTTGGAAGAGGTATGCTTTGTCTATGTTTGTTAAACTAGATAGATATGGTGTTTATTCTTTTTTATATTTGATCTGAACTGTTTTTCCTTGCTATGTTTTATTTGGGTCCTTTGTTCGTGATATATTATGTTTATGTAATGGCAGACAAATAAAGTGAGAGAAGAGTTTAGTGAAGACACATCTATACGACATGCAATATCGATTGTATTTGCAAGAAACCCAAAATTAAGGTGTCCACAGGCTTCCTAGCTACTTAGATATTCTTTGTAATGATGTATGTAACTAGAGGCAGCAGTTTTGACCCGCTTTTAATGGGTTGATTATGGTTTGCTATATCTCTAACGTGTTAAAAGATAAGCTAAAAAAGAAACATGGTACATACTTAACTCTTTAATGGGTTGATCAGTGTCCCATTTTGACCTTATCTGAAGCGATTTATCAGTCAACCCACCAGATAATCTTAATAACCGTAACGTTCCATTTTTGCAGGTTGGAAGGACTAGCTCATAAGGTTTTGCAATGGTACCTGTGTAGAATGGAAGGCTGGTTTGCTGCTGATTCTGATACCATATCTCTTAAATGCTGGGACAAGGTATGTTTATTTTCGTTCCCTTTCTTGCATTTCTGCTTATCATTTGTGTTACACAGCTTAAAAGCTAAAAATGTCATCCACCATCTTATTTGTGTTATCTAAATGTACAGGAAGAGTTGCTTCCGGGCGGGCATGGACTTATGGTCCGGGGTTACCAACCAGTAATAAATACACTTGCGAAAGGCCTTGACATCCGCTTGAATCACAGGTAATTTCTTATAAAAACCATTACCTAAGTTCTCGTATGATTTGTGGACTTCTTAGATTGTTATTTACCCTCTTAAAAAGCACCTATTTACTTTTATTCTTGTGTTGCTAAAGGGTAAAGAAGATAAACAGGCGCACGAATGGTGTGAAGGTAACAGTTGAAAATGGTGAAACATTCTTCGCGGATGCAGCAATAGTTGCTGTCCCGCTTGGTGTTTTGAAGTCAAAGACCATTAGTTTTGAACCAAGACTACCTCAATGGAAGGAAGAAGCCATTGCTGACCTTGGAATTGGGATCGAGAACAAGATAGTTTTGCATTTTGAAAAAGTATTTTGGCCAAACGTCGAGTTTTTAGGCGTGGTAGCTGAGACATCATATGGATGCAGCTACTTTCTTAATCTCCATAAGGCCACTGGTCACGCGGTGCTTGTTTATATGCCTGCAGGACAGCTAGCCAAAGACATCGAGAAAATGTCTGATGAAGCTGCAGCTAGTTTTGCTTTTGCACAGCTTAAAAAGATTCTTCCTGATGCTTCCTCCCCGGTAACAATACATCTGATAATCCTATTTTTTACATGAGGGAGCGTTTGGATTTGTATTTTGAAACCCATTGATCGATATCCCTAACGCTTTTATTCCTTGGTGTTTTCTTTTATGCAGATTCAGTATCTAGTATCTCGTTGGGGCAGTGACGTAAATTCACTAGGTTCATATAGCTATGATACAGTAGGAAAACCCCATGATCTGTATGACAAGCTAAGGATCCCTGTGGATAACTTATTCTTTGCAGGGGAGGCAACAAGTTCCGACTACCCAGGCTCGGTACATGGTGCCTACTCAACCGGATTAATGGCTGCAGAGGACTGCCGAATGCGTGTTCTTGAACGTTATGGGGGGTTGGATCTTTTCCAGCCCGTTATGGGCGAGGACACCATTGCTTCTGTGCCACTATTAATTTCACGTATGTAAAAACTAGTTTTCAAGGTATTTCTCTATATGATCCATGTGTAATGTCTCGATGTATTAGGTTTTCAAAAAATATTTACGAGTGTAACATGGAGTGTCATGTATATAGTTCAATGCTAATAAATGCACGTAAAGTTGGGCATGAGCATATCATATGTGTACAATTGTTTTTGTTTTCTTTTTTAGTTTGCCATAATGTTCGAAAATTTAGATATTGTAGTTCAGTCAATGAGGCGGTGCATATGAGACAGAATCAGAAAATGTGATCTTTGATTCTAAAATGGTCTAATAGATTAAAAGTTACTGTATATAGTTATATGAATGGATTAGCATATTGTCGTTTTACACAATCCATCAGAAGATGTTACTTTAAGGTATGCAGTTTTCTAATTTGGGTTTGGAAACGTCAGACATTTGAAAAAGCAAGTGAATAAACTTATTCTTGTTTTACAACGCAACTTTAAAGTCGTGAATAACCTATCATCAGAGACACATATACTGGATGGTAACAAATATATTGCAAATTAGAAATCTACAGCAATATCATAGATACAATCATGTTGAGACTTTTCAGAATCCACATCAGTCAATTGCTTCACTACAAAATTCAATAAATTATATATTTTTTCAGAATCAGGATGAGTTTTATCATGAGCTATGAACCTGTGCGTTGATCCAAGAATTTCCACAAAGCTCCATCCCGGCGATTTCTTCACACCTCTTTTCTCCATCGTTTCTCTCATTGCCCTTGCTTCATCCCATCTTCTAATCACCGCATAAACATTTGATAAACCAACATATCTCCCATCATGATCGGGTTCTAATTCAACAAGCTTCTTTCCCACTACTTCGGCAAGATCAAGATTCCTATGATTAATGCAGCCATTGAAAAGTGCACCCAACATTGAAGCCGTTGGTTCCGTAGGCATATCGGATAAGAATTTGTATGCTTGTGTTAGCTGTCCCGATCGTGCTAATACATCAATCATGCTAGCATAATGTTCGGTTTTTGGGTACATATTATTTTTAGTAAGAGAGTTGAAATAGAACCACGCTTCTTTAACTAAACCACCATGAGCACAAGCGCTAAGGATACATAAGTACGTAATCTCATCAGGGGTAATCCCCGCATTCTGCATCTCTGTAAACATATCAAGCGATTCACGAAAAAACCCATGTGTAGCAAGCCCACCTATCATAGCATTCCAGATCAAAACATCCGTTTCCTTCTTACAAGCTTCACGAAACACTACTAACGCATCATCTATCGCCCCACATTTAGCATACATATCCACAAGCGACGTCCTCAACACCAAAGTAAACCCAATCCTTTTCTCAACAATATACTTATGCATCAAAACCCCTTGCTCAAGCGCACCCAAATGCGCACAAGCGCCCAAAACACTCACCATCGTCACCTCATTCGCCTCCACACCCTTCTCACACATCTCCTTAAAAACCTCCAACGCCTCACCATACTCCCCACATTTCACACACCCATCAACCATACAGCTCCACGACACCACATCCTTCTCCGGCATCACCCAAAAAACCTCCCTCGCCAACTCCACCTCCCTACATTTCACATAACAATCCAACATCGAATTCCACGACACCAAATTCTTATCAAACATTTCATCAAACACCTTACGCGCATATCCCACCTCCCTAAAACAACCCCCAAAATGAATCAAACCATTCCTAACAAACCTATCACACTCAAACCCATCTTTTAAAACCCTCCCATGTACCGAAAACCCAACGCGAACCTCGCTTAACCTCGAGGCAGCCTTAAGTAAAAAAGGGAAAGTCAAATAATCAGGTACTAAGCCTAGAGTTAACATATTTTTAAAAAGTTTGATGGATTGATTTGGGTTTTTGGTATTAGCAAAGGCTCTAATGATGGTGTTGTAGTTAAAGGTAGTTGGGTTGTTGAGATTAAGGAAAATGGTGTATGCATAGTCTAAGGTGTTTGGTTTTGATGATGCAAATGTAAGGAGATGTGATGTGAGGTGGTCATGTTGGTGTGATGATGATGTTATGATGATGCAATGTAGTTGTTTTAAGTGGTTTAAGGATTTTATGTTTTGGAGTATGCTTGTTATGGTACTGGTTTTGTATAAGGTTACAGCAGCAGCATTCAACATTTGAATATGCAAAACACAAATGTGTTGCAGACATTGTCAAACTTTTAAAAAAAAAAGGTAAATTACACCGTTGGTCCTCATGCTTAGGGCGGGTTGCTATTACAGTCCTTAAATCTAGGGTTACGCGCCCGTAGTCCCAAATGTCACGTTTTTCACTCTCTCACGGTCCGAAATCCTAATGCTTGCTAAAATTCTCGTTAGTTGCAAGGGTATTTTAGTCTTTTTAGTAGTTTTCTTTTTTTGTCCAAACACTTTTTTTATGTATTTTTATCCCACTCCAAACAACCCCTTCTTCAACCTCTAAACTCTCACCACAAGTTATATAATACCACCATACACACCATAAACGAGAAGCCTCGATGTAAGAGGGTCAGGTATCATAAAGATTTTATTTTCAATGAAGATGGAAAATGGGTATTTCAATGATGGGAGGATCGTATACTGTATGCTAGCTCACGTTGGGTACCTGTTTAATAGTGTGTACTAGTGTTGTACTGGAAACAAACCTGATGTAAAGCATACCTATAAAATGTGCTCTTTTCAAACCCAGAAAGTGTCATAGTTTAGTGGATACATTGGAGATGCCAGCTTAAAAGCCACAAGATCACAGAGACACAGACTCAACTATTCACATGGTTAATTGGTCAGTGTCAATAAATATGTTACTCTTTACTACACGTAAAATGATCTTCCAATGATGTCAAAACAGACACGTGTGATTTTCGACAAAAGTTTCCTATACGAGCACTATAAATAATCAAAAACAAAAGCCTATAGCAGACTATGAAGCCATTGGCACTCGTTTCATGCGAATCACAGTCGACATGATTTAGATAAGTAACTGCATCCTTCATAAACTTCTAAACCTGGTTGGTCTAAATCCGTTTCATTGTAGCAAGCACAACGTTTGCTCATTTTCCCAGTCAAAGCTATTTCTAGTGGTCTTTGAACTAACCGTGGGTATCCATGGTCACACCACACCTGCCATATACATCAAAACATAAGATTTGAAAGCCCAACATAAAAATCAAATGAAATGATAAAGTATAGTTTTCGACGGGCGTACCTCAGAACCCTCATTCTGGCTCCACTTAGAATTGCAGCCAGGTACTTTGGCTTCTTCCTGCTTTTGCTTCTCCATCAACTGCGCACCTCTTGCAGCCTTCGCTTCGACTCCTTTGAGATATTTTGTGGGGTTCCCCTCACTGTTGTAATACCGGCCAATTAACTTGCCAACAAATCTGATAACACCAATCAAACCAATATCAGAATCAACAGTGAGATGATGAGACTTATGGATGGATGATTGTACAAGCACTAGCATAACTACTCCCCTCGCCCAAATTAGTAAAATTCAACTCTACGTGTATGTTCATACAAGTATGGATGGATTGTACAAGCACTAACATAACTACTCCCCTCGCCCAAATTAGTAAAATTCAACTCTACGTGTATGTTCATACAAGTATGGATGGATTGTACAAGCACTAACATAACTACTCCCCTCGCCCAAATTAGTAAAATTCAACTCTACATGTATGTTCATACAAGTATGGATGGATTGTACAAGCACTAACATAAACTTACATGTATGTCCTGGAATAGAAGTCTCTCCATTCAACTACACTTTTCACCTATAAATTATAGATAGGGTGTTAAATGTTTAAACCATCATACGAATATGACGCATTACTATATTGTTAATAGAATCGGTCATGAAGACTAAACATTATTTACCTCGGTGCTGGATAAACCAACTAAAGAATCAGTAAGTCCATCCCCTGTATCCATTAAATAATAATAAAACAAATTTAATATATGCAAGTTCACAATGATAACTTCTTTCACAACTTGTTACTTGAAGTATACCAAATTCATCTACTTCTATTTTTCTTAAAATACACAAATTATAGAATGAAATTATGAAAACATATTGCTTTAGTTCAAGTAAACCAGCATCATGTGTCACAACAACAGATGCGGTGTTTGACAGGGATTGACAAACATACCAGTGAAGTTTCCGGAGATAAATGCCCTGGAAGCATCTCTGAAATGAAATAGACAGAATGAATGAAATTAGTGTCAGACCAAATGATAAAAAGACGGACATCAGAAAACATAAAATCTCAAGTCTAAAACAAGTCAATTATTCGGAAATAAAACATACTAAACTTTATTTTCTTAAAAATTCCCTTCGGTCAGTTGACTGTATAAACTTTATGCTCTTTGGTAAACTGAGCATAACTTTTGTGTTCAGTTAATTTGATTGATGAACACCTTACCAATAATTATAGGAACAAATAACTTTTGGAAGACACGTATTGGAATTCTGGACAATTCAGACTAAGTTTAGTAATAGAGAAAAAAGATAACACCTTCCGGCAAAATGATGGTAGCCACCTCCCGGCCCATAATGAGATTTTCCTTTCGTCACATCAAATACTGACCTGATGTTCCAAACACAAGAAAAAATAAACAATAAAGTAAAGCCACCTTATCAATGTCACGATATCTATGCATACATCAGATATACCTAATCTTTATACTCTCTTTTCATGGAATCGTTCAGAGCAACTATTTAAATCAGATATTCCTCAATTTTCAGGAGAAAAACCTTGGTATGTGTTATTACTTTGAATACAATTAAGAAATGTTATTCTAATTTAAACCAAGAACTTTCAAACAATGCTAGAAATGGATATCAGGAAATTAGTTAAATGGAACTATCAAGATTTTCTTATGAACAAAACAATTCATATCAGAGAGTTATTATCATGACATCCCAATTCCCAAACCTAAACACAATCGAGTTTGTTACTAAAAACTACTAACGATAGTTCAAAAGAAGAATATTCATACAACAAAAGAAAGAGTGAAAAAGTGAGTACCTACCCAAGAATTCCTAACAAGATGGGCAAGCCATTATCAGTCCCATTGTATATCGCTATATCTTCTACTGTGAACAATCTCTGCCACAAATTATTGCAGTTAGCAAATGCAGATATATAGTAGTCAATGCACAGGATTTCGATCCCTTGAAATCTTTACTTATAAAACACTATGGATAAAAACTACGGTTTGACAGAGAAACAACGCAAACTAAGTTTACTTGCACAAAATAATATACTGTATATATATAGCACATCCTTTGAAAAAGGTAACGTGTAACAACCCGTCCCACATCGGTATGAGGTAAGACATTTGAGTCCCTTATAAGCTTCAAGTGAACCAGAAGATCCTTCAAGTAGTCCATAAGTCAATTGCTTTCGGCTTAGCGGGGTGTTTCATATTACATTAAGCCAGATGTTAATCCTAATTATATAAGGGCCATTAAAGGATTATTCAATTTCACATAATCTAATTAAGAACACAATTGCTAAATATTAGTATATGCAACTACAAGTTACTTGATCTACACTATTAATTATAGATAAAGTATTGCATACGGGAATTGGCGGTGATGCAGGAGGGTTACTGAGTGGATAAAATACGGTGAAGAGGAGTGAAATCAGAGCGACTGTAACTGCGATTCCAATGAAAGAAGATGAAACCCCCATTTTTATTCTTTTTAACTTTGTCAGTGTTGTTCCTTCTCCTATGTAGGTTTCAGATAGTTGATTTTAACTAGTTTGACTCCAAAGTCCAAACACACTGGTTGCTTTTTATTGGATCTAGTTTTTTCAAAATTTATAAATACCGTGAGGCGTGGCGTGGCGGCATGATCAAATCTCACGCTTTAAAAGCTATGGCGAGTCATGACGTTTTTTAAGGCGTGAAACGACACAAATATATAAATATTTATAAATTTATATATTTATGTCATATTTCAAATATATTGAGTTTACAAAAAGTGTCATACATGCGGAATAAAGTCAAGAAACTATCTTTGCATGTAATATTTTTCATTTTTATAAAAAAGGATTTTTATCGAAATTGAATTCAAAAAAGCATACACGCATCACGCCTTATCGCGCCTTGTCAGTTTTTTTTATTCTTTATCTCACGTCACGCCTTAAGTCTACGCCTTGGTCTATTGTGTAACGTGAAGGTCACGCTTCATGCCATTGCGAGACCTTAGCGGCGCCATGACGCACCTTTTAAAACCCTGATTTTTTCACGACTTACTAAAATGGTGTTTGGGTTTTGTTTAATTTGTAATTAGTCATTCATAACGTGTTTATTAAAATTTACATTAAGGTTGCATGGAGTAGAGACAAACTCACCAAGTGAGTTCAACACTCACTCGTGACTTGCCACTACACCCAAAACAACTCACGCTTGAGTTTGTAGACAAATGGTGAGTTATAAAGTTTATTGTTTTTTATTTGGCTTGTGAGTGTGTGTTAAGTTTAGAAATGAAATAAGAGAAGAGAAGAGTTAAAAATAGGCAGAAAAGAAGAGGAGATGAATGAAATTTAATATTTTATACTATGTTTTCGAGTTAGGAAAGAAGGAAAGTGATAAGTGATGTTTTTACAATTATACACATAATTGTATATAAAAGTTATGTTTTCTATAAGGTTATTTAAGTAATTATATTTATTAGGTGCTTCCTAATATAACTTCTCTCCAAATCATCCCACTTTTGGGAAGAAAGTTTTGGAGAGAAATTTAGCTAAATTTACTTTCTTTTTCTTTTCTCTTCTCTCCGAAAAAAAACTCTGGAACATGAATTGATGTTATTTTCTTTCCACTTCTTTCCTCTTCTTTCAGAAATAAAACTCAGAATCGCTTAATGGGGTATATTTTGTATGTTTTAATGAAAGGTGAGTTAGTGGTGACCACTACGGTTGAATGGTGAGTGTGAGTGAGTTGAAGAGAGAGGAGAGAGAAAGCTGATGTGGCGCGGGTGGATGGTGAGTTACACCATACCACTCCATCCAGCCTAAGGGTGCGTTCGTTTTGATGGTGGGTTTGGAATAGGATGAAGCGTTGGTTTAGATTGAAAGAAAAACAAGAGAGAAAATGTTTCTTTAATTATAATAACTTATTATTTACGTAGTGGTAGAAGGCAAACGAGCAGCAAGCTGCGCCCCTAGTCCTTTTTGGTTTGCAAAGCTAATCCTATGGAAAACCACATGTGTGGATCTATGCGTCTAACATTACTGTTCATATCCCGTTGAACTCTATTAAGTAGCTTCACCGCCTCAGATGCAAGGAAACCAAATGTATCAAACGCGAAAGGAATAATCACGTGTTGATTTTCAATGCATGCTTTCTCGTGTTTTGTCCCTTTGCATGAGGCGGCTTTCAAAGCAACCT